>CAUYSK010115603.1:0-42319 GCA_963575035.1 Avahi laniger
TAGATCTGAGAGAAATGATGTAGGTATTTTAATAAAGATTGCATTGAATCTGTAGATCACTTTGGGTAGTATAGACATTTTAACAATGTTGATTCTGCTGATCCATGAACATGGTATGTTTTTCCATCTGTTTACATCCTCTGCTATTTCCTTCCTCAGTGTTTTGTAGTTCTCCCTCCTTCTTTCATCTCTTTAGTTAAATGTATTCCTAGGTATCTTATTTTCTTTGTTGTTATTGTGAATGATATTGAGTCCTTGATTTGGTTCTCAGTTTGACTGCTGTTGAAATATAGAAATGCTACTGAATTATATACATTGATTTTGTAACTTAAGACTTTGCTGAATTTGTTTATCAATTCCAGTAGTTTCATGGCAGAATCTTTGGGGTTTACTAGATATAAGATCATATCGTCAGTGAAGAGCGATAGTTTGACCTCTTCTGTCCCCATTTGGATGCCCTTGATTTCCTTCTCTTGTCTGATTGCTCTGGCTAGGACTCCCAGCACTGTGTTGAATAGAAGTGGTGATAGTGGGTAACCTTGTCTGGTTCCAGTTCTAAGCAACATCATGTATTTAATAATTAGTCTATGCTTATGTAGATAATAGGTGGGAAGCCAGAATTTGACCTAGATCTGTCCGATTTCAGGCTCCTGCTCTCAACTACTCCTTATACTATTATTATCCATAGCTGTCTTCAGTTTTTGCTTCAAGTAGAAAAATAGCAAGGTGGAGGCAATACTGGGCCTGCATAGTTTTGCATTTAGGATATGGCTCTTTCAAACTTGAAGAGCAGGGATGGAATTCCAGTTGCTGGTTAATTTTCTGTTCACCTGTAATTCAATCATAATAATCTTTTTTATGGACATTAAAAAGTGGTAGGGGTGGCATATCCTGATGGAACCATAAAAGTTTCCATAAAAGGGGGGTGATAACAAAACTCACTAACACTAGTGATGTGTGCTATGTGTTATTTAATTCTCACAATAGGTAGGTCCTATTATGTTTCCTATTTTACATATGGGGAAATTGCAGCAGAGTGGTGAGTTAACCCATCTAAATCCACCCTGTTGCTAAGAAGCAGTAACGCCACACTGAGTCCTCAGGCAATGTGAATCCAGAACCTGTACTCTTAACTATGTTGTGCTTCCGAACTGCCTCAGGGAAACTCATAAAGATTCAATCTGTACCATTTCCACAAAAGGAAACTAAGTCAGAGAAGACTCAGTAGGCCCCCTTACTCTAAGATGGTTACCATTCCTCCATCTATTTTTCGTCTTTAAGAAACGAATGGAATAAATGACCAATAAGCACATGAAAAGATGTTCAACATCACTAATCACTAGGGAAATGCAAATCAAAACCACAATGAGATACCATCTCACATTCATTCGCATAGCTATTATAAAAAAAGACAGAAACAAAGAATGACAAATGTTGGTATAAATGTGAAGAAATTGTAACCCTTGTGCATTGCTTGTGGATATGTAAAATGGCACAGCCACTATGGAAAACATGGTGGTTTTCCTTGAAAAATTCAATACAAAATTACCATATGGTCACATTACTAATCATCAAAGAAATGAAAATTAAAACCACAGTGAGATTCCACCTTACCCCTGTCAGATTGGCTATTATTAAAAAGTCAAAAAACAATAGACGTTGGCATGGATGTAGTGAAAAGGGAATGCTTGTACACTGTAGGTGAAAACATAAACTAATACAACCTCTATGGAAAGCAGTATGGAGATTTCTCAAAGAACTAAAAGTAGATCTACCATTTGATCCAGCAATCCCACTGCTGGAGATACATCAAAAAGAAAATAAGTTATTTTATAAAAAAGACACCTGTACCCGAATGTTTATTGCAGCACATTCACAATTGCAAAGATACGGAATCAACCTAGGTGCCCAGCAACTGATGAGTGGATAAAGAAAATGTGGTGTATATGTATATATACGTCATGGAGTACTACTCAGACATAAAAAGGAATGAAATAATGTCTTTTCAGCAACTTGGTTGGAACTGGAGACCATTATCCTAAGTGAAATGGCTCAGGAATGGAAAACCAAATGCCACATGTTCTCACTTACAAGTGGGAGCTAAATAAGAGGTATACATGGTCATAAAGTGTTGTAACGGACACTGAAAACTAAGCAGCGGGGGAGGGTGAGAGTGAGGTGAGGGATAGAAATCTACCTGTTGGGTATAATGTACACTATTCTGGCAATAGGTACACTGAAAACCCTGACTTCAGAATTATACAATTCATGATGTAACAAAAAAAATTTGTATCCCCTAAATCTACTGAAATTAAAGAAAGGGAGTACTCCAAGTCATATGGCACCCCAATCCAGGCATCAAAAGAAGAAACCTTCATCTTAGTGCTAAATTCCAAGGAAAATCTGCTGTTTCTTCTCATGTAAAGACTGCTGAATGATAGTGAATTCAGTGGTCTTTTTATATTAATAAATGATATAAAAAAGATAAAAAATAAATAAAATTACCATATGATCCAGCAATTTCACTTCTTGGTGTATACATAAAACAATCGAAAGCAGAAAGTTGAACAATTATTTATACATGTCCATCAATGGATGAGTGGATAAAGAAAATGTGCTGTATACACACATTCAGCCTTAGAAAGCAATGAAGTTCTGATACCTACTACAACATGGATGAACTGTGAAGCCATTGTGTTAAGTGAAATAAGCCAGTTACAAAAATACAAATACTGTATGATTCCACTTACTTGGGTATCTAGAGTGGTGAAATACATCGAGGGAAGAAGTGGAATAGCGGTTATGGGAGGAGGGAGAGGAGAATGGAGGTTTGTGTTTCGTGGGGGCAGAGTGTCAGCGTGGGACGATGAAAACATTCTGGAAATGGATGGTGGTGCTGGCTGCACAGCCATGTGAATGTACCTAATGCCACTGAACTGTACACTTAAAAATGGTTAAAATGGTAAAATTTACATTATGTGTATTTTACCAAAATAAAAAAGAGCTAAAAAATGGAGGTCTCTGGCCCACTGTGATATCATTCACCATTTTCTTTGTCCATGTGAATGTATTCTTTTTACGGCCTTTACTGGCATTTCAGTGGGGTCTCAAGAAGAAGAAGAAAACAATGTATGTGGTCAATCCTCCAGTTACAACCAATTACAAGTGAAATATTTTTCGAATGCCTGCTACATGGATGACACTATGCTAGAGAATGTAAACATTCCTGGTTTCCACGTTGAGGGAAAAGAAAGAAAATAGACACAATACTCCTTCTAAATTTGGATGCTATAAAACAGTTTTGGTTCTGAGGTCACTACAGAATGAAGAGACTAGATTTGCAGCAATATTTAATATATTTGCTGTCATCTTGGACTACAGCCCTAAGTTGCCATAGCAACGGACCAGAGCAGGAACTTCATTAGAGGAAGAGCTCCTTGGATTTTAACCACGTTATTCAATTGGGCATGAATGATGGGGAAGACCATCCCATGGCACCCATACGATCTTTTACTTTGATAAGCTATATAATCAGCTAAATCTAATAAGACTTTGGAATAAGTAAAACAACAACCCAAAACCTTGCTTGTTTTTTGCATCTTTTCCAGAGTCATCAGTACTCAAAAGATTTCCTTGGAATTTCCTTGGTGGAACTATTCAAAGCAATGCCATGATAATATGGGAGCATCCCATTCATTCATGAAGGGCAGGAAGGAGCGCTAACAGATTAATGAAAAATAACAGCTTACTATTATTGGCATTTGACATTTGAAAGAATATGTCTGGAATAAGTAAGGCCATCAAATAAAGAAATTATAATAGTCAAGTTTTAGATCTATGTCACAGGTAGATAGGGAGCTATTTCTTGGAGGAGAGAAGACTGCCTTAATAAACACACATACACACATGCACCTCTGAGAAAGCTTCAATAGAAATTTCAGTGCAAAATGCAGTGAGTCCATACTGCTAAGGGACTTTAGGATAAAATGTGGTCAGAATCAGGCTGGGGTGGGGTGGTTGTAGTCACCACCATGGATGGCTTACAGGAGGATGAGAGTTTTAAGCAGAGTTTTGGAAAAAGGAAGAGTCACATACTCACGAGGAAGGCAGCGGTATGTCTTCTGATTCATTAAGACTGTACCATCACTGCAAATCCTCGGCTTGTCTGCTTGTGATTAAGTCAGGCTCATTTCAGACATTTCCCTGTTACCAGCCTTCCAAGAGGTACCAGGCAGAGAAATCAAATGGAATCCTACCTGGCCTGTGAGCTTACCCAGGCAAGTGGTTATGTTCAAGTCTCTTTACCAATCCTGGAAAAGCCATTGTTTTGTTGACTCATTTTCCTCCCACAAAGGGTAGCTTTGGAGTTTAACTCTCCTATTTGCAATTCAGGTCTGTTTTTACTGCAAATATGCTTTTATTGTGTTGCTCTCCCCCGGATACAATTATGACACAGTCAAACATATAATTGAAATCAATAGGGTTTTCTTTTTTTTTTGTCATTTACTAATTCTAAAACCCTGAGCAAGGCACTGTACAGTTTATAAAGAAGTGTCCGATGCAACCCCATTGTGCTCTTAAGGGACAGCGATAGAAGAAATGACAGAAGACAATCAGTGATTAATTACCAAATGAGTGATATATACCAGGTGGTCCCAACCTGTGCTTCCGGGCTCCCAAGGGTCTTAGAGAGCAGTGACGGAAGGAGAAGGGAGAGGGCTTATGAATTGTTTGCAGTACTTCAAAAAGACTAATCCAGAGCAGTCATATTTACCAGATATTAGACACACAGGCTAATTAAACTAAAACATCAGGTTTCTTTGCTCAGGGCTAGAATTATATCAACTCAGTATAGAAACACCAGTTACCCCATGCTGACTGGAAGCTCTGATTGGCAGCTACCCTTGTCTTTGATTAATAAAACATGAGAAAATGAATTAATTATTACTTGAAAAATGTGTTTTGTTTGATAGACAAGAAGTGTTTCAAAGCATGGGATTTGTAGAGGGAGAATAATAAAATGTTTGGATTGGGTGAAAAGTTTGGAAATCAGTGAGATGGACAATAAGTGACTAGTTGAGAAGTTGAAATTGGGTAGAGAGGGCAGAGAATGCTTCATGGATGACAGAGAAGGAGGGACTCGCCTAATCAGGGTTTTGAAAGAAGTGTAGGATTTATCTATGCAGTGGTTCTCCAACTGTGGTTTGGACCAACAGCAATAGCCCCATCTGGCAACTCATTAGAAATACAAACTCTTGGGTTTTGCCTACCGAGTCAGAAACTCTGGGGATGGGACCGGCCATCTGTGTTCTAACAAGCCCTCCAGGGGATGCTGGTGCACGCTACATTGTGAGAACCACGTGTCTATATTGGTTGTTTCCCAAAGTCTGAGATGCTCATGAAACTACATGATGCTAAGAGGCACCTGCTCAGGCTAAAACAAAATGGAATCATTATGGTCAAAGTTATTTCCTTTTCCAATCTCTCATGCTTTCCAATAACATCATGGAAAAAGACTCAGTTTGATCTTAGTAGGTCTTTAGCAAGAAACGGTCAAGTTTCTTTTTCTCTTGGACAAAGAGAATAGGCTTCATTCAGTTTCTGAGCCTTGGCAGGCAACAGAATTTAACTTGAGTGTGATAATTTGGTTCTCTTTCCCTCACATTTATTTTTACAGTTACCTTTTGTTTTTGGCAAGTGCTACTAGTTTTCCATTTACAGAAGGGGTAGAAAATATTCTTTATGAAAGCTTTATTTGTATAAAAGTGCGATTCAGTTTAAAGAAAAAAGTAAATAATAGTAGCAGAGGTATGTAGAAATGGAAAATAAGGGCATTGTGTGAATAATTGAAATTTGTGAAATATATTTAAAACAAACGTGTATGTCTGTGTGTGTGTGTGTGTGTGTGTTTGGTGTTGATGTGTGAATGGGTGTATTTGTATTTGTCCTTTCTTATTTTTCGGGGGAGAATAGGCCACAGATATATACCCAACTGCAGCACGTGCCAGTGCAAGGAAAAATGTATCCAAATAGCAAAAGGTATTCCAGGCTATAACTTCTGACCGCCTTGTGGGAGCAATACCCAGTACAGTGAGGTCCTGCACAGCAAAGGGACCCACATGGTACTTTGGAGTTAGTCGTGCCAGGATTTTGTGATACTTCATCTTCCTAAATACGGGGCTGCTGAGACGTAATGAGAGCTGGAACATGGGCTTTGTGATCTCTTGAGGCAAATAGGTAACAATGAACAGCATGTTTTCACCCATACCATGTTCATAGAGATGCTTTTCGTCACTTTATTTTGAGTCAGAAAGTGCCAAAATTAATTGGTTATGTACACATGTAGATGTATCTCAGCATGCTAGAAGCAGGGTTATTCAGGGGGAAATTAAAATTATATTGTATTTCTTTTACTCCAAATATTTTAATTATAGGTAAAGTCTGATTAAAAAGAATATAGAAGACATCCTCCAAAGCAATGCCTCTCTAACTTTTTTGACCTGAACACATAAAACATATTTTCCATAGTGCACATGTGCATGCGTGTGTGTGCGCGCGCACACACACACACACACACACTTTATAACACCTAAACAAAAGTTTCATGAAATAATTATCATGCCAATAGCAAGAGACATACTCTGAGAGTTTTGCTCTATTCTAGCTCATTAAAAATGATTTCCCATTTTGCTGGTGGCCTCATTAGCAGTTTGGAAGGCACTACTCTGACTCTCAGTTTTCAGAGGTTTACCTGCAAGCTTGTTAAAATTGAGATTCCTGGGTCTTGGGCATCCCTCCCTTCTCACTCTCCCTCCCTGGCAAGATTGATTCTGTAGGTTTGGGTTACAGCTTGGATCTGCAAGTTTTATTACAGTAAGTGACCTAGAGGGTTCTGATGCGGGTAGAACTTGGACCATACTTTGAGAAACACTACTTTAAAGGGAAACAATAATAAACTCCTAAAAAGTTAGTACATGAAAATCTTTATGAATCTTGTGCTCTGAATTTGGAAGTACCTCTATCACCTATGGGATATAGTTCCCCTGTAGAATGAGTTTCGAGGCCTTCATTGCCTAGTGTCTGCTGAGCTCTTCAGGTATATCTCCAGCTCTAATCTTGCTGTCTTCCTCACTCCTGTCCCACATAAGCAAACCACGTGAGACCAGTCATCATTTACACAGCACATGCTTTGATGTGGAATTCCATTCCTTGCAGTATGGCAGAACAGGTACCTTGACTGAGTCTCCTTCTTCAAACAACTAAAAATGCTGGATAACATATAAAAACCATTTAAAAATATGTTTATGAGCCATCAAGTTATTAAGGAATTGTCAGAGGCCAAAAACTAAGTAAGAAAGGTAAGCAGAGCCCGAAAGCTGGTTTTTGCGTCACAGGCACTTGTTGAACTGGGTGATATTTTTAGTTTTGTTTTTTTCATAGCCTCAGTCATAGGGGACAGAAGATGAAGCCCAGAACCTATCCAGGGTAAGAATCTATTAGGACCCTCCCCTAAATTTATGAACTCAAATGGCCAAGTGTAAAGATGATTTAGTGCAAGGGGGATTTAGAAATAAACCTGTCATCTGAAGGATAAAAAAAATCACCTATCTTGAACATTGGGACTGGGTGGAGAGCCAAAGAAAAATCTTTCTTGAGAATTTATAACCACAAGGCAACTCTTATGAGGGTCTTTAACATGAATTCATACAACCAAAATGACGCAAGACTGGTAGGGTTCACAAAGTGCCTAGCAGAGCCAAATGCATATCCTCTTAGAAAAAGAAATTGTCTTTATCCAGGTCTCAAGGAATACTTTATGAAAAAATTTTAAAAATTTCCACTCATACTCAAAAATTATAAGGAAGAAAGGTAACACAAGTATTGAGCCATCAGAAACAACAGGCAGCAGAATCAGACCCAGGAAGACTTCAGATAACATAATTGTCAGTCACAGAATATTAAAAAAGTATTTGAATATGTTTAAAGAAATAAGAAATAAAATTATGAATAAAGAATTTGATTATAAAAATGACAAAGTAGATTTTAGAAAAAGCGCTTCTAGACATGAAAAATTATGAATTCAACAGTTAATTAGACATAGTTGAGAAGAGAATTAGTAACCTAGGGGAGAGTTCTGAAAAAACATCCAGACTGCAGCACAGAGATACAAAGAGATAGAAAGTATGAAAGAGAGGTTAAGAGATCTGGAAGACAGAATGAAATAATCCAATACATGTATAATTGGTATTCCAGAAGAAGAGGAGATAAAGAATGATGTGGAGACACTATTCAAATAGGAAGTGGTTGAAAATTTTTCAGTATTGGTGAAAGATACCTGTCCACACATTCAGGAAGCCCAGTGACTCTTAAGCAAAATAAATAAAAAGAAATACACACCTGCATATATCACAAATGAAACTGCAGAACACCAAGACAAAGAGAAGATCTTATAGTGACCAGAGGGAAAGACAGATTACCTTTAAAGAACGATAATTATCCTGACAACAGTTGTCTTTTCGACAACAGTAATAGAAACCACTGAAATATTTTAAATATGCTAAGAGAAAATAACTGTGAACCCAGGATTGTACATATAGTGAAGATATTATCCAAAACAAGGAGGAAATAAAGACATTTTCAGGTGAAATGAAAGAATTCATCCCCAGCAGACTTCTGCCAAGTGAAATTCCAAAGAATACACTGCAGGCAGAAGGAGGGTCTGAATTACAAGAAGAATGAAAGTAAAAAAAGTGTTAATGTGGACAAAGCAAACAAGCATCACCTCTAAGAGACAATAACGATGTCTTGAAAGGTTAACAAAATCAAGATAGAATTAAAATAGGTGATAGCGATAGTTCAAAATTTGAGAGAGGAAGTGACTAAAGTTAAGGGGTTATATTTCTTTTTTGGGGGGATCATTAAGAGACTGATCAGTTTTGGATTTTGATATGTATTCATGTTATTCGTGCTAACATTTCTAAGGTAGTGTGTGTGTGGGGGGCTGGAAGAAATCTTTTCTCATCCATTGCTAGGTTCATGGTTGAGGCCCCTGCAACAAAAGACAGATGAACAAGAAAAGAAGCATACAAAATTTATTTAATGTAAGTTTTTTGTGTCATAGGAGCCCTCAGAAACGAAGACCAAGAAACAGGTAAACTCGTGTAATTTTATGCTTAGGTTTGATGAAGAGTGGACAGTTGTGAAGCACCATTGGAGGACAGAAGGGTATGAGCCAGTGGTGAGAGACTGGGGAGCTTAGCACAGATCCTCTCTGTGTCCCTGTGTCTTCAGAGATAAGGAGATTCCTTTCCTCCAGGTACAGAGAGGTACCTCTCAAAGGAGGGTCTCTTCAGAGGCAGGCCAGAGAATTCTTTTATGGCTTGCTTCAAGGGACAAGGGCAGGCGGTCAGAGAGAACTTCCTGCTTCTGTTGATTTCTCAAATGCCAAGGTGCCATATTTGGGGGTAGCATATTCTGAGCCCCATCATCAGTCACTAAACGGACAGAAATAGAATGGTTGCCATCTCTTCCCTGTACAGGCTGCTACGCTAATGCTAGTGGACTCTTGTGTGTCTGGTCTGTACTTCTGGACAGTGGGGATGGTCTGCCCATGTGGGGAGAATATTTTACCCCTGGCATTGTTTAGAATTGCCAGTACAACAAAAGCATAACCAATTTATAGTGGGTTTTATTATTGTGTTTACATTCTTCACTCCCCTAACTCCTGCCAGTCTTCCTAGATTCTCAATGAGAGCCTCTCCCTCCCCACACAGTGACCCCGTCACGATTTGCAGACGTCTCTCTGGCTCTTTGCTTCTTTTGCTCAATCTTCTTCAAGTCATTTCCTTAATCGACTACATTACCTTAGAGCAGTGGTTCTAAAAGTATGGTCCACAGATCCCTGGGGTTCCCCAAGGTCTGTCAGAAGGTCCTCAAGGCCAAAACTATTTTCATGTTAATGCTAAGAACAGCATTTCACTGTGCTGACTTTTCCACTAATAGCGCAAAAGCAATGGTTGCTAAAGCTGCCGGCACCTTAGTAGAAATCAAGGCAGTGGGACCAGACTTCACTAGTGTCATTACATTCTTCTTTGCCACACACATGTGGTGAAACAAAGCAAAATAAAAGCCCAGTTTTACTGAAGAATGTGCTTGATCAAACAGTGCGAATTTGTTTGATCTCAACTTTTATGCACACGTCTTTTTAGTATTTTGTGTAATGAAATGGAACATACACATAAAGCATCTGTGCTGCCTACTGAAGGAGGATGGTGGTCTCAGGAAAGGCACTACTGTACAAGTGTTGAATTGTGCACTGAACTGGCTGCTTCTTTCATAACGCACCATTTTTGTTCATGAGAATGAGGGACATACAGCTATCAGGAAGATTTAAGCTTCAAAGGAAAACTGTGCATTGTTTGTTGCACACCCTTAGCTGATTCTGATTCTGTGGGAGCTAATTTACAACTCTGTTAAGTTGTAGATAACGGATAGCAATACAAAATAATTATTATCTATAAATATGTAAATGAATTCAGCCTGGTGGAGGCACATCCCTTCCTCATCCTTTGAAAAAGCCAGCTTTGTGTCCATTTGCACTTTCATTTCAACATGTTTTTATTCCTTATAAATTTGCGCTTCTTTGGCTTCTTTGAACTAGTTAAAATATCTGCCTGGTTTCCTCATTAAGTGTTAAAAACACTTTAACATGTGTTTATTTTGTGTGATGGTTTTACCTTTTTTAAAATTATTATTAAGTATCTTTTAACAAAGGCTATAGTTACTCTAGCCTTGAGTATTTGGCAGAGAATTTCCTAAAACTCATTACAATAAGACTGTCCAGGAAAACAACTGACAGTGTTTGTTACCAAAGATCATATTCAAGCTTTCAAGTGAAAACTAGAATATCTGCTGCCCTGAGCTTGACAGCTTCCCAATATTTAAAGAGATTGGTGGTGATATTAGCGAATGTGATATTAGATAATGAAATGTGACAATGTTTGGAAGATCTGAATAACTCAGAGGACGAATATTTTCCAAATGATCAATGCCTGATGTTACAAAATCATGCATAAGTAAAAAATCCATTTAAAGTGCATGATAGGCCAACAGATTTTAATGTAACAGGGTATAAAAGTTCATTGATATGGTTTCGGATTCCACATGCAACTAGTCTTTAAGAAACTACCACTTGCTGAGTTTTGATGTATTGTCAAAGAAGCAAATTCACAATTATCTGAAAAGACCATTAAAATATCCCTTCCCTTTCCAACTATTATCTGTGTGAGATTGTATTTTCTTCATAAACTTCAATTCAAAGAATATATCACAACAACTTGAATGTGGAAACAGATTTGAGGATCCAGCTGTCCTCTATTAAGCCAGACGTTAAAGAGATTTTCGTAAATGTAAAACAATACCACTCTTCTCATTACACACAATTTTTGTTTGTGAAGGTAGCTATATTTCATAAAAATATTAGTGTTCACATGTAATGAGTTTATTATTGTTATTTTTAAAACAAATGAATAAATAGTTTCAAAAGTCGGTTTTAATTATTTTTTTTTTTGAGACAGGGTCTTGCTCTGTCACCTAAGTTGGAATGCAGTAGCATGACCTCAGCTCACTGTAACCTAGGCTCTAGTGATCCTCCTGCCTCAGCCTCCCCAGTAGCTGGGACTACAGGCACGCACCACCACATCCGGCTAATTTTTAAATTTTGTGTAGAAACAGGGTCTCGCTTTGCTGTCCACGTTAGTCTTGAACTCCTGGCCTCACTCAGTCCTCCCATTTCTGCCTCCCAAAGTGCTGGGATTACGGGCATGAGCCACCATACCCAGCCCTTAGTTTTAATTTCTAATTCGGTAACTATTGAAAAATAAAACCCACATAAACAAAACCTTTTCAGGAGTCCTCGATAATTTTCAAGTGTCGAAAAGAGTCCCGAGACCAAAATGTTTGAGACCCACTACCTTAGAGAAAAAAATTGTTAAATTTCAGCTGGTCAAATGGCCAGTTTATGTCAGAAGAAGATGGGGTATGGCAAGAGGTAGGACTGTGGATTAAGACGAAGCCGAATTCTCTCCAGCATCGTGCAGAAGTCTCCTGGGCAGCTGGGGGACGTTGGCTTTGCCATTCGTATTAATAATGTCTACTAATTTGAGGGCACCTATCGTGCGCTAAATACACTACATGGATTTCTTCATTTCTTCCTACACCAACCTTAAAAGGTATGCCCTTTTGTAATGATGATGATGATGATGACGGAAGTGAACCCAGGTTCAAAGAGGTCAACTGACTTGCCCAGGCTGTAACAGCCAGGATACAAGTCCCACTTTGCCGTCCACAGCCAGTGGCTTTCACCAGGAGTCCACGTTACCTCCTGGTTCTGAGTGACCATGGCCAAGTCTCCAAATTTTCCTGGTTTCAGTTTCCCAATCTGTAAAACAAATGGGGTTAGACAGAGCTTCCCCCGCTGTGGTTCAGGCCCTCACCCCTCTGCAGAATGTAGAGTGCATCCCCCTGCCTTTAGAAGCCTCTAGTCCGGTGATCTCTAAAGTCTGGTCCAGCTGCCTGATACTATAATTTTCATAATCCATATTCTTAGTGCTATCACCCGGAGTCCTGGGATTTGCGTGGCTTTGTGGTTGGAGAGTGAAGAAGCCTAAGCAGACAATGGAGAGGCCGCCAGTTCGTTAGTGTGGAGAGGCAAGATAGCGATCCGGTAGTTAATTCATTTTGCCACTGAATCCTAGACGCCTGGAACTAGAAACCTAAGCATGAAGCTTCCGCCGCCGGGGGATCCCCCCACCCCCAATTCAGGAATTGCTTTCAGCCAACATTACCTCTGCTTTCTGAGCACAAGCCAGGCTATTGTGCTGGAAATAATCTGCGTTAGTCTTATTGGAGTGGCTTGCGTTGCCATAGTTACTATTTGGGTTCTGTGCACCTAAAATTTCAAGTATTTATCAGGCAAAAAAGAGTTTGCTGATTTTCCTCTTTTGACCTTTGGAAAATCAGATTGGAGAGAAAGCAGATTCTAGATCTAATTAAATGTCTGTTTTGAGTGGGTACTGTTGTACCCAGCATTGCAGAGTAATGGTTAACTCTCAAGCAGTGAAAAGCCGCTTGGCCGTGGCCTTGAAAAATAGAGTTATCAGCATCCTGCTGAGGACCCACAATCAGCGCCTCATGATGGATGGAAACGCGGGTTGTCGTTGCCGGTTGTGCAGCTTGGAAAATTACACGAGGCAGCTGGTTATTTAAGACGAAGCAACACAGAGCTGGTCAGTGGGTTTCCCGGTTGCCACCGCTCTGTGTTGATGGCACCTTGCCCCCCAGACCCCCAAGTGCTGAAGGCTGGGGCAGAACTTTGCGGGAGATGGGAAGAGGGGTGGGCATGACCAGGGTGGGGGTAACAGCACAGCAGCAGCGGCAAAGGGAGCAAGTGGTCACTGGGCGCTGGCAGTGCCTGACACTCGAAAACCCTGCTTCTGCAGCCATCATGTCTGTTTGCACTACCTGTTTGCCTGTTCGGTTCACAGGCTCTGAGTCGGCCCACGGCGGTGTCCAGAAATAATCCGTTTCGCCTGGTCGCCATGAGCCAGACTGGTCTTTACGTGGCTGTCTCCTAGGAGCCCAAAGCTATGCCACATGGCTGGAAGCTGTGTTTACAAGCTTTTCATCCGTCTTCCTTAACTTGTGGTTGCTATGGTTTCTTTTGCCTGCTGGGCCTGGCCCTTTAAGGGGGACAAGCTGTCCACTCAACGAAAAGCCGGAGGCACTGGTTCCACCGGCATTGGTCTTCTGGCCACGGGCCTCAACTATATCTCATCACCTGCCCATTCTGAGTCCCAAACTTCTCCTCTGCTGAGGCTGACCTTGAGCTTTGCCCCGCCACGAGTCCAGTGCAGGGTCCGCCACCTTACTGCCTGTCCTGGTACCCGCTGCACTGGCCTCCATCGAGGTGCTCATTAGCTTCCTGTTGGCCTGACTTCTCAGAAGCTCGATTGTGCTTTGCAGAGCCCTGCGCCCTCTGTCGTCGTAACCGCCTGCTTACGCACAGGCCTCGTCTACACCTGGAGGGGGCCAGCCTATCCTGTCACCCTGCCATGGACGTCTGTTGCTGCTGACCCAACATCCATTCCCCTCTTTTCTGGTAATAGCACTTTTTTTCCCCAGGCTCCACCACATTCTCAGCTTGTAGGTTTCCGGTGGGGCTCAACCTACCTCCTTATTCCAGGGCCCGGCCAATCAGAATGCTGTTATCTCCCAGCTTCGGTGATTGGTCCAGGGACAGACACGTGATCCAAGCCAAGTCAATGAGAATTAATCCTGGAATGTTTGCTAGAAGAAAGAAGTTTTTGCTCTGTGGTTGTTTTTGAGGGGTTAGACGTAATCCCGACGTGCTAGGGGTGCAGGGAGGGAGGTCGTGCGATTATTTAAAGAGAATGAAACAACACACAGAACAGAGCTAAGAGATCAAAAGAGAGTCATATTTGTCAATGTGACTTGACATTATTTGCACGCCTCAACTGTAGTCCAGAAACCCGAGTCAAAATAAATGCCCTTTTGATGCAAATACCCATTGGAGTTAAGTTTTCTGTCATTTGCAGCTGAGGCTGATACATCCCTATTCTTGAGGACACCCAGGATGGGAGAAGTGAGATAACCTACCCAGGATACTGGCTCCTGGGATTTGACCTCATTACTCTTGGCTCCAATGACTGTCTCTTCTCCTATGCTGACTTTAAATAGTGATCTTACATTCGTGACACATTTCTCAACACTGAAACCACTTTCACGCGGCTTACCCCCCACACCAATCCCACTGCTCTCACTGCATCCTCCCAGCACAGAGCTGTGGTTATTATAAACACAGTATTTTCACCCCGTTTTCCAGACGAGGGCATTGAGAATTGGTTGCACGCACACTTGGCCAGCGAGTGGCAAAGTGGGACTGCGTACTTCAAGTCTGATTTCATATTCATTCCATTTCCCTACATTACTTCCCGGGTATGCCATGAAGAGTGATTGCCTCAGCCGGTGGCCTCTTGTCCCTTGCTCTGCCCCAGGAGAGCCCTGACCACTGCACGCCTTGGAGACAGTTGCCTTTGGAGGAGCCCGATATGACGGAAAGGGATGGAGCCCGGGGGTCAAACAGACCCAGCTTTAGACCTTGTTTCCACCATTTATTGGCTCTGTAACTGGCTTAGTCCATTCAGACTGCTATAAGAAGATGCCATAAACTGGGTGGTTTATAAACAACCGAAATTTATTTCTTACAGCTTTGGAGGCTGGGAAGTGCAAGATCAAGGTGCAGTGTCTGGTGAGGGCTGCTGTCTGGTTTACAGATGACCAATTTTGATGGGTTGATTGATTCATTCAATATATTTGTATAGCCCAGTGGAGAAAATCTTATTTTCTTAGCAATAGACTCTTCCCTTCCTCAGCAGCGCCTCCTCCTTGCAACACGTTTCAGGAGCCCTTACTCACTGTAGGTGAGTGAACACTTGGATCAGTCGCTTGGAGTGGGGATGAAGACAGCGTTAGGTTTGAAGAACAATAGACAGATGGTTCTGCTCTGGTTGGTTACTTGGCTGAGTGGGTTAGTGCTCGGAGGCTGAGAACTGAATAGCTTTGAGATGGGGAGCATATTTAGGGGCTGAGATAGAGGGACAGGAAGAGAAGGAGGAAAAAGGAAGTAGCTGGCAGGGGAGAGGACTTTGGGGGAAAAGAAGAGAAATATTTAAAGGAACTTTTATGAAGTGCTGCCAAATTATGCACCATGTAGGCTTTTTTCTTGTCTCCCCAAGAATTCTTCAGTAAAATAGACATTCCTTGTTAATGTATTGTAGAGTTTGATCTCTTTTGAGTATGGATTGAAATACTTGGTGGGCCTGGGATGAGCACAAAGTTGCCACATTGGGTCATATATTTTTGGTGCACCTACTATGTACCAGGCACTATGCCAGGCACTGAGGTTACAAAGATAACTAGGAGAGAACTCTGCTTCCAAGGAGTGTGAAGTCTTTTGGAAGAGCAGGCATGGAAACAGATTGAAGTGGAAGACATTTAATCTGGGAGGCCGAACATCAGAGTTATTCTAAAAGGATATTCAAAGTGATCACTTGTGTAAAGACAGACACACGGACCAATGGAATAGAAGTTAGAGCCCAGAAGTGAGCCTCGCATATATGGGCAAATGATTTTCAACAAGGGTGCCAAGACCATTCAATGGGAAAAGGACAGTCTTTTCAACAAATGGTTTTGGGAAAAACGGCTATGCAAAAGGATGAAGTTGAACGCTTATTTTATACCATATACAGAAATTAACCCCAAATGGGCCATATTTGGTGGCTCATGCCTGTAATCCCAGCACTTTGGGAGGCCAAGGTGGGATAATCACTTGACACCAGCAGTTTGAGACCAGCCTGGGCAACACAGTGAGACCCTATCTCTACAAAAAATAATAAAAAATAATTAGTCAGGCTTAATGGTGCATGTTTGTAGTCCTAGCTACGTGGGAGGCTGAGGCAGGAGGATTGCTTGAGCCTAGGAATTTGAGCTGCAGTTAGCTATGATCGTGCCACTGCACTCCAGCCTGGGGGATAGAGTGGGACCCCATCTCAAAAAAAAAAACCAAAAAACAAAAAACAAAACTCAAAATGGATGAAAGACTTAAATGTAAGATCTGAAATTATAAAATTCTTAGGAAAAAACAGGGAAAAGTCTTTATGAAAATAGATTTGGCAATGATTTCTCAGATATGATACCAAAAACTCAGGCAACGAAAGGAAAATAGATAAATTGAACTACATAAAAATTTAAAATTTTTGTGTATCAAAAGACACAATCAAAAGTGAAAAGGCAAACCATGGAATATGAGAAAATATTTGCAAATCATGTATCTGATGAGAGATTAATATCCAGAATATGTTAATGTAAAAAACTCTTACAACTCAACAATAACAAAAAACAGACAGCTGGATCAAAAAATGGGCAAAGGACTTGAATAGACATTTCTCCAAAGAAGAGGTATAAATGGTCAATAAGCACATGAAAAGACGCTCAACATCACTAATCACTAGGGAAATGCAAATCAAAACCACAATGAGACATCACTTCACACCCATTAGGATGGCGACTATAAAAACAAACAAACAAACAAATAAACCAAAACCACAACAGAAAATAACAAGTGTTGGTGAGGATGTGGAGAAATTGAAACCATTATGTATTGTTAGTGGGAACGTAAAATGGTGCCGCCACTGTGGAAAAAATTATGGCGGTTCCTCAAAAAATTAAACATAGAATTACCATGTGATCCAGTAATTCCTCCTCTGGGTATATACACAAAAGAATTAAAAGCAGGGACTCTGACAAATATTTATACACCAATATTCATAGCAGCTCTACTCATAATAGGCAAAAGGTGGAAGCAACCCAAGTGTCTATTGATGGAGGAATGGATAAATAAAAATGTGGTGTACACCTACGACAGAATATTATTCACCCTTAAACAAGAAGGAAGGTCTGACACGTGCTATGACATAGATGAAACTTGAAGACATTCTGCTAAGTGAAATAAGTCAGTCACAAAAGGACACTTACGTGAGGTACCTAGAGTAGTCAAAATCACAGAGACCGAAAATAGAGCCGCGAGCACGCGGAGGGGAGAAAGGTTAATGGGGACAGAGTTTCGGTTCGGGATGATGACGAAGTTCGGGCGATGGATGCTGGGTCTGGGTGCGCAACGATGTGAATGCACTCAATGCCCCTGAGCTGTATACTTAAAAATGGTTAAGATGGTAAATTTTACGTGTATTTTACCACAATTTTTAAAAAGTTAAGAAAAGTGATTACTCACTTAAAAATCACACCGCTGTAACGACTGGCCACATTTTGTGCTGTGGAGGGATGGGGAGACCCACTTGGCTGTGAGTGACTGACGGGACCAGGATGGCAGAGTGAATTAAAAAAATGATAATAGGGAGGGGGCAAGGGCAACACACGTAACCGAGACATCTGTGCCCCCATATCATGCTG
Source organism: Avahi laniger (assembly GCA_963575035.1). NCBI lineage: Eukaryota > Metazoa > Chordata > Mammalia > Primates > Indriidae > Avahi > Avahi laniger. Next base: position 18,049 of record CAUYSK010115603.1, read on the forward strand.
AAATAAAAAAAAAATGATAATAAAAAAATGAATGACTGGTCGTTAAGGTCCGGGCTGCCCATTAAGGCAGATTATAGTGGACAATGTCCATGACATTGACACAGGCTGGTGGCAACTGAAATTGCGACAGGTTTTGGACATTTATCTGTTTTGGCAGGTCATGTGACTTTAGTTTGATCACTGTGGTCTTTGTCATTAAGATATCCAAACTCCAGAACTATTATAATTCCAGAACGGAGCGTGTCTCAGACCTTCCCCGCAAATGATCTTGGGTTGTGATGACAATGTGAGAAGAGCCATAAAAGCTAGAGATGGGCGTAGGGACCTACCTGTTCATTTATTCAGGACGGACGTGGAAACTACTGCTTCTTTGCCACTCTGTGCTTTTCTCTTAGGGTGTCATGCTTTGGCTGGAGGTCCTTTTGCCTTGTTAGCCAGGCTGATGGCATCTTATGTTCAGTGGGGAAACCAGTTGTCCCAAATTCGTTTCCCTGGGGAACAGACTCCAACTTGGAGATTTGAGTGCAGGATTACGGGACAGCTCTCAGCCAAAACGCCTGTGATAGAGTGGGGGCAGCGGGATTGGGAAGTTCTGAAATTGGGAAGGTCCAAAGGGAGATAAGGGGGGGGTCTTCCACCCCCGCAGTCCTCCCTGCAGGCTCCTGGGGAGGCGGCATAACCTGAGGTGAGATGGCGCTCCTTGGCTCAGGGCAATGCCTGAGGACAGCTGCATCTGTGAGCCCGCAATAGCCAACACTTTGGGCATTTGGGGGAGTGAGTGCCTTAGGCTAAAAGCACAGGCAACGGAAGGGAAAACAAAACAAAAGGTCCCTGCGGGGCTCCGGGCAGCATGGCGCAATGACATGCTACAGCAGTCTTCTGCTTTTCTCCTCAGCAATTGCTGGTTCGAGGAGTAAGGCGTTTCCCGGAAAGGCGGCACAAGATGATACCAGCAGCGCGAACAAAACAGGAGTTTTTTTGTTTTTTTTTTAAATATCTTGCTTAAATAATATTGTAACAGCAAAAATAGAAAAATATTTTATTAGACTCCCGCCTCCCTCTGAACTACTTGTTATCACTTGCAGTGTCACTATCTGGTCAATATTCTTATGTACATTCCAATTTTGCATAGTTATGATTATAGGTATTATATATGTGTGTGTAGATATAATATTTGTATTTTATATATATAAATGCCAATTTTTTGCTGATCACCATGAGTTTTTTTCATGAGTTAGATTTCATAGAGAGACATGTATACATCGTAAATATACAGTAAGATCAGTTTTGATAACTGTAAGTACCTGAGTAACTACCCCCCCAGTCATGGTAATATTTCCATCACTCCAAATAGTTCCCTTGCGACCTCTTTTGGCCAATCCCTACTCTCATAGGCAACCACTGTTCTGATTTCTATCGCCAGGACTTAGTTTTGTCTGTTTTTGAATTTTACGTTAAAGGAAGCATACAGGATTGACTCTTTTGACATACACATATGTAAGGATTGATTTTTTAGTTGTTATCTTTTTCTAATTGTCTAATATATACACTTTTACTATCAATATTAAGGAATACACAATAATATTAGGCAGCATTAAAAACAGTTGTCCTTAGACCTGCTTCCTATAGGTAACCACTGAATCTTGGTATATTTTCTTTTTTTTTTTAAACTTTTTTTTTTTTTTTTTTGAGACAGAGTCTCACTTTCTTGTCTGGGCTAGAGTGCCGTGGCGTCAGCCTAGCTCACAGCAACCTCAAACTCCTGGGCTCAAGCAATCCTTCTGCCTCAGCCTCCCGAGTAGCTGGGACTACAGGTATACGCCACCATGCCCGGCTAATTTTTTCTATATATTTTTAGTTGTCCAATTAATTTCTTTCTATTTATAGTAGAGACGGTCTCGCTCTTGCTCAGGCTGGTCTCGAACTCCCGAGCTCAAACAATCTGCCCGCCTCGGCCTCCCAGAGAGCTAGGATTACAGACGTGCGCCACCGCACTTGGTCTTGGTATATTTTCTTACAGTGACTCTCAAAGTCTAGTTCTCAGACTAGTAACCTCAGTAGAACTCAGAAAAGCAAATTTTCACTCCCACCCCAGATCTACTGAATCAGATGGTGTGGATCAGCAGTATGTTTTCAGAAGACTTCCAGATATTTCTGATACATCAGTATTTGAGAACCATTTCCTTATAATGTTCTTCCTTCCTTCCTCCTTCCCTCTCACCCTTCCTTCCTTTTTCATACTTTTACATTCTACTTTTTGCCTTTCTTTCTTTCTTTTTTTTGGAGACAGGATCTCACTCTGTTGCCCAAATTGGAGTGTAGTGGTGTGATTATAGCTCACTGTAGCCTCGAACTCCTGAGCTCCAGTGACCCTCCTGCCTCAGCCTTCTAGTAGCTGGGACTACAGTTTTGTGCCACCACGCCTGGCTAGTATTTCTATTTTTTTGTAGAGATAGGGACTTGCTATGTTGCTCAGGCTGATTTTGAACTCCTGGCCTCAAGGGATCCTCCCACCTTGGCCTCCCAAAGTGCTGGTATTACGGGTATGAGCCACCATGCCCGGCCTATATTCTACTTTTTCGTGTAACAGTGTTTCAGAAGCATTGCCAGGTCACAAGAGGCAATGAGTTGATTTATTTCAGACTAGGAAAAATTGGTGTGGTATTTAAGTGTGGAAATGAGGCTGAATATGGTCTGTTTTGGTTTTTGCCTTCTCTTGGGATAACTATTTTCCAACATAGCCACGTTTGTGCATGGCTTCCTTTATTCTTTTCATCGTCATGTAGCATGATCTGCTGGAAACGCATTTGGGTGGAACGGTTCAATTGTTTTGGGGAAGATTTACAAACAGACCTTGCCTCATCTAGAGTGTGTGAGTAACAATTCTGTCCAGGCAAACGTCACAGAGGGCTTGCGCCTGTGGTTCCCAAATAAGAATTGTTCTCAAGGAGTCTAGGTGGACAGGCATGATGTACCAGTGGCAGAGGAGACATCTTGTAGGAAAGAGAACGATGTGGCTTTGCTGGAGACACTGCCTGGGTCCTTGGTTCTGGTTGAACAATAACCCTTCCTCTTGCCTCATAACACAGCAGCGCTGGGGAGCATCGCATCTGTTAGTGGACTCCAGACTGGCAGGCCTGACTTTGGCCCACCTTGGAAAATGCCTATTGACTCATCTTGTCTTGAGATGGGATTTGTTAGGCAAAAAGAGGAAGGTAAGGGACTTTATCCACAATCATCTCCAGAGTACAGCCCTCCACATAAAGGCTTTCTGTCATCTTACAAGGAATGACCTTTCAAGATATGACCCGTGAGAACTCAGACTGGGGAAGTGACTTGCCCAAGGTCGCACACTTGGTGTGTGATGGCAATGCTGAACTTCCCACCCAATTCACCTAACTCCAAATTGTGCTCTCTTTCCATTCTGTGGTGCTGCCTCCTGGAGCGTGCGTGGTTCTGTTCTTATCCCCGGTAGACAGGGAAGCAGGCAAAGGCACAGTGTCAGACTGTTTCAGGGAGCAAAAGGCACCTGTGTGGGAACTTTTGGAGGAAAGGAAACAAAGAAAAGATGAAATGTAGTGTGATGTTGTGCAAAAACGAGTGGGTTCTGAGGCCAGGAGGACCTGATTTAGATGCAGAGCTGAGGGTTGTATGACTGTATCAGTTATTAACTGCTGTGTAACAAACGACCCCCAAACTGAGCAGTTTAAAAAAACACACATTCACTATCTCAGAGTTTCCGTGGGTTAGGAATCCAAGTTTGGCTTACCTGGACACCTCTGCTTTAGTGTGTCTTACAAGGCCGCAATCCATGTGTTGGCTGGTGTGCTGTGCTGGGGTCTCATTTAAAGACTTAACTGTCTTAGTCTCCCCAGGTTGCTGTAACAAAATACCACAGACTGGGTGGCTTAAACAATGGACATTTATTTTGTCCCAGCTTTAGAGGCCCTCAGTCTGAATTTAGAGAGCAGGGCGCCAGTATGGTTGAGTTCCTGTGAGGGTGCCTTCCCGGCTTATAGACAATTGCCTTCTTGATGTGTCCTCACGTGGCAACGAGAGAGGAAGAGAAAGAGAGAGATTGAGCTCTCCAGTCTCTTTTTTTTTCTTTGTGAGACAGAGTCTTGCTCTGTCACCCAGGCTACAGTGCAGTGGCATCATCGCAGCTCACAGCAACCTCAAACTCCTGGGCTCAAGCTATCCTCCTGCCTCAATCTCCCGAGTAGCTGGGACCACGTGTGCATCCACCACACCTGGCTAATTTTTCTATTTGTTGTAGAGACGGGGTCTCGCTCTTGCTCAGGCTGGTCTTGGACTCCTGAGCTCAAGTGATCCTCTCACCTTGGCCTCCCAAAGTCCTAGGACAGGCATGAGCCACCGCACCAGCTCAGGTCTCTTCTTATAAGTACCCCCACCCTTAAGACCTCATCTAACACTCATTACCTCCCAAAGGCCCCATCTCCAAATATCATCACATTGGGGGTTAGGGCTTCAACATGTGAATTTTGAGGGGCCACAGTTCAGTCCACAGCAGATCTACTTCTAAGCTGACACACGCGGTTGCTGGCAGGATTCAGTTCTTTGTGTCCTGTTGGTCAGAGTCACCCTGAGTTCCTTCTGCACGGGTCTCTCCAGCATGGAGGATGACTTCACTTCTCTGCATCCCCCTGCCCCTTTATAATATGTAAAATGTGGTCAGTTATAGCTTTCTTAGAGTTGTTGGGAGGATTCACTGGGATACTGTGACTGCACAGAAGACGGCAACCGTTGGGCCTTCTTAAATGGCAACTGCTATTCCTGCTGTTATAATTGTTAGGGCACCTGATACGCAGGAGCTGGCTACTGTGCACACAGCATATGGGGATACGCCCCGTCACCTGCTGTAACGCAAAGGCTTCCCCAGGTAAAGGACAATTTCTAAACTCTGGAGAAAGAGTTTTTTTTTCCCTGAAGCATCTCATACCACAGGAGTGGCAGGTCGCAGAGATGTGCCCTAGAAAATACAGTAGTCACACTTATTGTCCCTCTGTGATAAGAGCACAACTGAGCCTCTCAGAGTAGGCCCGAGAGTTTCCTTCACAGCCCTGAGAACGACCCTTGACAGGGTCCGTTCCATGGGGCATGATGTTAATTCTCTAGGAAGTTCAACGTGAGCCACTTTTGTGAAGTCGCTCTCATCTCTTAACCATTGTCTCTGCTTTTTGTCCCGTATTTATTAATATCAAAGTGTCTGTGTGCTCTTTTTCCATCCAATCCCAGGCACAATTGACAAGGTGCTTTCCAGAGGCCTTGGGAGCTATACCTTTCTCAATCACCATCTGGGGCTATTACGGGGGGAAGTATAACTTTGCCTATTGCCACGGGATAACGCAGATGTCCTAAATCCTTGCTGGATAGAAGTAAGACCAGACTGAATGTCTGTTCTGAATTATCTCTCTGCTTCAACAGAGCCCAGGAGGGCCTCTAACTTGCAAAAAATATATTATTCAGCCTGATGCTGATTTTATTTCCTAAAAGAGACTGGGTCCAAATAACACCGTAATTGAATTCAGCCTCTTGACCTGACACTGACTGGGTCCTCCCTCCCTGTGCCTTCCAACACTGGACGAAGGAGGAGGAGGAGGAATAGACAAATCAAGTGATTCGCATGGATTGTCAGGCTGAGCCACTCCCACATTCCATAAAGCCCAAATGACTGCATAGGAGACAGCTGCAGCATTTACTGGGCCTGGTAAGGCCTCATTGCTGTCCCACGTCCTCACAGGGGGTGCTGGGCTCCAAATGGAGTGCAGTGGAGGGAGTAACAGACTCTGCTGCCCTGGCACCTGGTGTTTCTGCCAAATGCCTAAGGTCAGTGTGGCAAACAAACCCTGGTGGCAGGATGGAGGGAGGCCTCAGGGCTTCCAGTCAGAGTGGGGGGCAGAGCCAAGATATGTCATTTGTTTGTTCATAATTTTGTTCACTCACTCAAGGAATATTTATTGAGCACCTACTATGTCAGGCACAGTGACAGACATGGCCCCTGTCTTCTTAGAGCATATGTTCTGCCTAACAATAACCAATAACAACGACCCCGTGGCTATTTACATTTAAATTTAAACTCATTAAAATGAAGTCAAACAAAACATTCAATTCTGCAGTCACACTCGCCACATTTCAAGTGCCCAATGGCCACACGTGACTAGCAGTGATTGCACTGGACAGTGCAGATATGGAAAGTTTTCACCATTGCAGATAATCCCCTTAGACACATTGACGTGGAGAGTCCAGAAACAGTTACCAAGCGAAAGAACAAGTATGCATATCTCATGTACATACATGAGATAACCTGGGACGTGCTATGAACACAGTGCAACGGGGCAACGGTCTGGGTGGGCCTCTCTGGATCGGGGTAGGATCTGCGTGACAGCAAGTGCTTGGAGCCTCCTAGAAACGGAAGGCCAGTGCGACTCAGCGCAGGGAGCGTGAGGGAGGGGAGGTTGAGACGGGGCCAGGAGCGAGGCGGCTCGCCCCCACGACGCCATGGGCAAGAGCGTGCATCCAGTTCCAAGCGGCGGGAGCTGTTCTAGGATGGTCCCCCGGGAAGGGGAAGGCTGGGATCTAATTCACGTGCTGAAAGCTCACTCTGGCTCTGGCGGATCGTGGGTAGGAGGGAGGCAAGAGTAGAGGCAGCGGGACCAGGAGGGAGCTACCGACGCTGTCCGGGTGGGAGAAGCCGGGGCGCCCTGGAATCACAGAGAAAGGGGCAGCGGCTCACCCCAGAGGGAAGCAGGATCCTGATGAGGCTCTGCAGGAGACGGTGCCTCATGTGACATACTGGGGCAGTGACAGCGCCCAGTGTATCACGTTTCTGATTCAAGGGGACAGACAGGTGGTGTCCGTGAAGTCCCCAGTCTGCTCAGCACGACGGTCCGTGGCATCACCTTGTCCAAGCCACCTGTGTCTCTCAAACTGCTTTCTGGCTCCTTGTCTTGCCTGCTCTACTGCGATTTCCACGCCGCCACTGGAGTCACCTTTCCTCACAGGCACATCTGACGGGGTCAGTCCCCTCCAGCGGCTCCTGGCTGAATCCAGGCAAGACTTCGAACTAGTTAACATGGCCTAGGAGGCTCCTCGCACCCGGGCCACGTCTGTCCGGCACCCCCTCTCCCGCTCCCAGCCTGGGCTGCAGGCTCACGCGGCTCCCTCTGCCACGGACTTGCTGTCCCCAGCTCTCTGTCTTTCTAGGCTCGACTTAGAAATTCCGCCTTCAAGAAGCCGTCTCTGTCCCTCCACGTCTAGGCTGAGGCCCTTCCAGGACCCCGCGGAGCCTGCACTTGTACCTCGCGTCGAATCGTACTTGCTTATTTGTTTACTCGCTTCCTCCGTCACACCAAGGTCTTCGTGACAGTAGGGACTCCGGCTGTGTGCGTCACGATTGCGCGTAGCTCAATGGCCAGCCCGCGCTAAGTTCTCAAGTTACATTTTGTTCAATGAGCGACTAAATGAGTTCATAAAAACCTTCTATTCACATCCTTTGGTGTAGCTACTTTCTTTCCCTGTACGCTTCTATTTTTCAATTATTACAACTTTTTTGAAACATCCGTTCTCCAGGCTTCCTAGTCTAAGTGTCTTGGCTCAGGCTGCCTTAACAAAATACCATAGACTGGGTGGCTTAAACACCAGCAATTTATTTACTCACAGTGTGGAGGCTGGAAGTCTGAGATCAGGGGCCAGCACGGTCAGGTTCTGGTGAGGGTGCCCTCCCTGCTCGCAGATGGCTGCGTTCTCACTGTGTGTGAGAGAGAGGGAGAGAGCCAGGGAAAGGGTGAGCTCTCCGGTATCTATGTTATTAGGCCACTAATCCCATCACGAGGGCCCCACCACCATGACCTCATGTAACCCGAATTACTTCTCACAGGCCCAATTCCAAATACCGCGTTGAAGGTATGGGCTCCGACATATGAATTTCAGAGGGGGCAAAAGCATTCAGTCCATTGCATACCCCCATGCCTTAGAATTAAAAAGAAAACCTTAAAAAGGTGTAAGTTCTTTTGCGGTGAACTTTCATAGGGTCAATATATAACACTCTTTTCTTCCTGTTTCAAGTCCTGAACCAGGGAGAAGTGGATAAGGGAGATAGACAGATGGGGGTTTTGTATTTATGTAACCGACACTTACATGACATTTACTAGGTGCCCGCCAACAACTTGCCCAAGGTCACACAGCTAGTCAGAGGCAGAGCCAGGCTTTAAACGCATTTCCAGAATCTGTCCTTGCTATACTGTTTCTGGAAATGTAAGCTCTAAGCCAGACTGGAGGACAGGGTTTCAGTGCACGTCCAAGAGGCCAGCCACCTGTCCACGCTGGCGTTAGACGGACTCTCCCAGGTAGCTGCAAACCACAGGTCTCCTGCGCGGGGCGGCACGCAGGCTGCTGTGAGCAGGCCGATCCGAACAGAGAGGACTGACGGGGGAGCTCAGTGAGTGAGGGACGGGGAGAATGGTTGGCAGCGTTCGTCTTGCCGAGGTCTTGCTGGGTGGGATAAGTGTTCCCTCAAACCCGGCGGAGGCCATGGTCCGAATGTTGGCATCGTTGGAAGTGAGCAAACTGCTGGCAACGGAGTCAAGGGCTTGGGTGTTTTCAAGTCCTTCCTTCTGTTCTTCCAGAATTAGGATTCTAGGGCTCAGCTGTGAATTACCGTCACTGAAGCTGCCCAGTCCTTGGATGGACAAAGGGACAGCTGGGCTGAGTTATGGGAATGCTTTTCTTGGAAAGCCAGAGGACTTCTGCAGTACAGCCCAGCAACTTAGCAACAGGTCCTGATGGCGAAGAGGCTGATTTCCCGCCTTTTCCTAAGGAGGCGGGACCAGTAAGCAGAGCACGTGCAAGGCCCGTGAGTTTCAGCGAAGTCTGGCGCCTGCGTGGGTGGGGGAATGAACACCAGATGCAGGGTCAGGTGTCCTGATTTCTTGCCCGGCTCTCCTGTTTATAAGCCATGGATGCTGGCAAGTCAGTCAGCCTCCCTGTGCCTTCATTTCCTCGTCTGTGAAATGGGAACAATATAACTTATCTCAACGAGCTGCGTGAGGATCAAGATAATAGATGAGAAGGTGCTTTATAAACATCAAAGTTGGATGATGTCAAGCTGCAATTATGACATTTTCCATGGTCTCTCTTGTGAATTCCACTTCCTTCTTTCCCATGTTGTTTTCGCAGTAGACACACATTGATTCCTCCTTCTGGAATTGCACCCTGGTTTTCCTTTGGGAACCCTCCCCACCTCTCAGGGCCGTGTGGATTGCTTGGGACTGACCCATCCTATAGCTCCAGTGGCAAACCCGCTCTTCAGGCCTGGCCCAGCGGAACGTTCCTGGCCACGGCGATGGGTTCAGGGATATCCATGTGCCTGAGCCTGGGCCGGGTGACCATTCCTGAAACTTTTGCTGGAACCCCTGGGAAAGACTTTGCTTTCCTTGCTGGGATTGCCGAGCAGGGAGAATGTAAGCTTGGAGCTGCTGGGGGCCACCTTGGCTATCTTATGGCAGAGCCTGCCACCAAACCAGGAGGGCAGAATGCAGAGCTGGAGAAAGACACACAGTGTCCCGTTGATGTTATTAGAGTCCCTGGATCCAGCCATGCCTTATTTATGTTGATTGTGAGGGAAGTTGATGAACATTTCATATATATTTTCCTTTCTGTGAAGTGTTGTTCATGTCCTTTACTGATTTCTCCACTGGGCTGTTGGCATTTTTCTCATGGATTTGAAGGACCATTTTTTTTAGTATTTATTTTTTATTGAGGTCAAATTCACATCACATAAAATTAACCATTTTAAAGTGCACAATTCAGTGGCATTTAGTCTATTCACCATGTTGTGCAACCATCATCTTTATCTACTTCCAAAATATTTTATCGTCATCAAAGAGACCTCAAACACCTTACTAAGCAGCCACTCCCTGTGCCCCCCCTCTCCCTAGTCCCTGGAGACCACTTGTCTGCGTTCTGTCTCTATGGTGTATCTACTCTGGATATTGCATATAAATGGACTCATACAATATGTGACTTTTTTGTACCCTTCTTTTACTTAGCATAATGTTTTTGAAGTTCTTCCATACTGTAGCATGTATTAATATTAACACTTCATTCCTTTTTACGGCCAAATAATATTCCAGGCTGTGGATAGACCCTGTTTTGTTTATCCACTCCTCCGCGGACATCTGGCTACTGTGGATAGTGGTCCTATGAACATTCATGTACAAGGATTTGTTTGAATTGTATTTTAGAGAAATTAGTCCCTGGCCTACGATAATTGTTCCAAATATTGTTTCTCATTTTGCCATATGTCTTTGACTTTGCTTTTGTCAGGCATAATTTCAAAGATATTGTTATGGAGTCGAATTTGTCAGCTTTTCCGGCTTATGGGTTTTGTGACACAGTTAGAAAGGCCATCCTTAAACTTGAGGTTATAAAATAATTCTCCCAGCAAAGCCTCTGCTTATCCACTCATTTCTTTACCAGAAGAAGAGGGATTAAAAACAGACCTGCTTACCTCCCCCAGGGTAATTGTGAGACTCAGTAAAACAAATGCCATGAAAGAGCCTCACAAAGTATAAAGCAACATATATAGGCAGCCACGCTATCATCATCGCTGTTAATTGTATCAAATTCTGGCACTTACAAAGCTGAGTTCTGTTGTTGCTTTGGCTTTGCAGAGCAGAGACTGAGGGACAGACTGAGCTGGCTAAGGATGCATTAGTTGGTAGCAAGGTGGAGACTGTTGCAAAATGAGTCATCTTGGGGAGGGGGGAGGTGTTCCTATCTGACCAGAAGAGAAAGATTGCCTTAAACCAGAAACCATTCTGGTCACTCTCCCTTCAAGTGGAGCCTTTTTTTTCCTACCAGGAAAAGAAACCAGTTCAGTGGGTTTTGCATTGTTCAGTTGTTATTGTAATTTAAGCCTCACCAATGGTCATTTGTGCCATGTTTTCCTTATATTTTTAACCCCAAGTTCTTTTTTTTTTTAAATGGAAAACTTCAGGTCGAAGACTATATTGAAACAAATATAATTATAAGGACTGAAAAAATATGTTAATACTTGACAGCAATTATTCCTATGACGATGCCTCTGAGATAGAATCCTGTACTGGTTAAGCTCTCGGGCTCTGATATAGGTCAGACTTGAGCTTGAAGCAATTCACTTACTAGCTAGTCGTGTGGTCTTGGGCAAATTGCTTCACTGCCCTGTGCCTCTGTTTCCCCAGCTTTAAAACAAAGATGATTATAGCACCTGACCATTGGGTTGTAGCAAGAAATTCGTGATACAATCTACACAGTGTGCGTGGCCCCTTGCCTGCATGGAGAGAGAACTTGATAAATATTAGCTATTAGTGTAATTCAGGAAATCTAAAAGAATTCAGGAATTGAGGCCCAGGGAAATGGAATATACCCTTCCGGGGGTATTCTGAACCGTGGCGGGGGGTGGCACAGGTCAAATCACATGGTAGAGGCCCCATGCCACATTCACTTGGGGGGGAATCTGGTTTGTGTTACCGCCATGTGGAGGGGAAACGCCAGAATGGCAGCTGGTTCTCACGCAGCGAGGAGGAAGTGGCCGCGCGGAGGGGGCTGTCACAGAAGGGCCGCTGGAGGGCTGGGTGGGCTGCAGGGGGGATTAGAAGGGAAAGGTTGAGGCCGTGGTGCCCGGGGCTTGCCCAGGTCACGCCGCCCCTTCTTGGGGATAGAAGATTCGGGATGACGCGTGTTCACTGTGCGTGGTGACGGATTTGCAGGAGCACAACGCTTTTACTCTTCTTCCCTTTTTCTTCTTTTCTCTCTTCTTGCTCCCAACCCAGGTATTTGTGGAGCCTGAGCGCCAGTCCTAGGCCCAGCTCGGCTGGGCCCTAACCAAGACATTACATCCGTGGGACTTCTGGTCTACACCAGGCACTTTAAATCCACGGTCGCCCTGGGTCCTATACAGTGGGTGGGGTCCCCATTGTTTGACAGATGAGGAGGCTGAGCGGCAGAGAAGGCAGGAAGCTACCTGGGCCCCCCACAGCTGGGGTGCAGGGAGCTAGCACGTAAATCACTGTCCGTCTTACTCCAGGGTCCGTCTCTTGTCAGCCTCCAGCACACAGTTCTTTACCACACCATGCTGCGGTTTCATGTGGCTTTTTGTGACATTTCCATGGCTCGGCGCCCTACGCATGGGTCTCCTATTTGTGGGTTTTAAATTTTAACGAGGGTGCAAATAGCTGACATTTACTGAGTTCTTGCCACCAGTGGGCACACAAGCAGGTTAAGTCGCTTGCTCAAGCTCTCAGGAGCTCAAGGCTCGTGGCAGAGCCAGGAAGGAATCTGGTCTGTCACATTCCCGTAATCTTGCAGAATCTAGGCTTGAGGCAGGGATGCTGATCTCTGAGCATACCTGTCTCAGGTAACACATGAGGCTTTTGCTGTTTTAAACTAGTCAGAAGGGGAACAGCGGAGGGCCTGAGCGTGGCTGGCCGTGGGGGGAAGGACCAGGGTGGGGCTGCGGGCTGCTGGCATCTAGTCCTGAACTCTGCGGCCTCCGGTCTCTGAGCACGAAGCTATAATAAGCCCCGTGATTCCCCAGCTGGACTCTCCCTGCGCTTTTCCACCTGTGGCCTGCGCACACGCTGCGTGCTCCGTGGGGATATCCCGCGCCACCTCCCTCCCCTTGCCATGCCTGTATGGGACACCCATGGCAGCTGCTGCCCCTCTAGGGAGTCTCGATGGACTGGCATGGATAGCTGTTCCTTTCTGAGTCCAAATCAAATCGTGTGTCATATATGCAGAAAAAGGCAAACGCAAGCCTATGCTTATTTTGAGAAATTTGTGAAAACTTCTCTCAGGGGCTGTTCAACGACCAATGCACGTTAATGACAATCTCAGCATGTGAAATCGCAGCCATCAGCGACCCTCTAATGTTTGAGTCCATTTTTACACAACGGATCTTATTCTACCTTAGGCACATGTGCAGTGGGCTTGCTCTCCCTCGCAGACTGCAGGGGCCTTGGAGCAGAGTCTGGTGTCAGCCTGGGTTGGGATGCTGGTGACCTCGAGTAAGTCACTTCCCGTATCCAATCCCCCACTCCTTCCTCTGCGAAAGAGGGACGCTTAGACCTGTGCTGTTAGGTGGTTGAGGGATATGGTGGGGTCACAGTAATTGCTACCGTTCGCCGGGTGCTTACTTGGTGTTGGGCACCGTGCTAAGCGTAGCTTTGCATTCTTATTTGATCCTCCTAAGAGCTCGCCTCATTCCTGATGTCCCCTACCCTGCAATATTTTTTCCCCATAGCACTTATCATTTTTTACAATATTATGTAATTTACTCATCATGCTTATTTTTTATCTTTCTCTCCCAGGGCCTCTTCCCTCACACAACTCCAGTGGGCACCGTTCACAATGCTTACTGCTCCAGGGCCGCTTTTACCAAGAATATTGGCATGAATGGTGTTGTGTGATGTGGAGCTCAGGGGCTCCGGAAGGGCAGGGATTTTTTTGAGGGGCGGGGGTGCCTATTATGATCATTGCCTTATTCCTGTGCCCAGAACTGTGCCAGACCTACAGTAAGCTATCAGTAAATATCTGTTGAAAGAATGAATGAAAGAGTCCCCAAAGACAGTCCATTTTATTGGCAAAGAAACTGAGGCTCAACAAGCCACCACCCCAGCTGTGTCTGCTGCCGGTGTGCCTGTGCCTGCTCTCAATGGCTTTGCTAAGCTGTGTGCCTGAAACTCCTGGCATTGTCTCTGCCACCAAGTAATTGAGTAACACATGTTAATGCCTTTCTCTACGTGGGTCAGGCCTTCCGGCTAGACTCTCCAGGCAGAGTGACATACTGTCGTATAGTCATTAACTTGAGAGATTGAATTAAATTGCACAGTGCAAAAAAAAGGGGATCTTTAGTTTTTGGGAGAAAAATCCCTAACCCAACTGCTAATGGGTGAGTTTGCAGGAGTCTCTCAGGCCTTCCCAGCCCAATTCTTTTTCCTGCTGCCTTCCCTTTTGTGAGCATTTCTTCCCCTTTTTGCTTGCAGTGAGTTCTGCTCTCCTGTAGGCTACAATGTGTCAGTTGTTATAAAATCCGGGAGGCGGAGTCTAGTGACGAGGGCGGTGGGGGAGAGCTGAGCCGGCCCTGCAGGGCTAGCAGTCCGGCCCTGGGTTCACCGGAGCTGAAGCGTTTACAGCAGGGAAACTTCCATCCCGCTCTCTGGCTTTCATCCTCGCGGACACCAGACCCGAGGCTCCGAAGGGAGGGAGGATGCGAGATGACCGGCCCTTTGGCAACCTGACCATCGACTCCTTAGAGCCTTCGAAAGCGAGCCGGGGGCTGGCTGCACAACCAAGGAGGCGCCGCGCCTCTTGTGGATGTGTGTGTGTGAGTGATCGAGTGTGTGTGCGTGTGAGTGAGGGTGTGTGCGTGTGTGTAGGTGCATGTGTGCACATCACAACTGTGTGTAAGCGCGTCTGGATGAGTGTACGTGTGCACGGGTGAGTGTGTGTGTGTATGTGTGTGTGAGTGCTCTTGGTTATTATTATCATTATTTTTTTTTTTGGAAGAAAAATCTTGAAAATCTGGGGCAGGTTACTGTGCTCCTAGGGTGATTCTTCTTTTGCAAGAGGAGCTGACCAGAGCAAGCTACTAGAGCCATTTCTCGGCGAGTAAAGAGAATTTTCCTCCCAGAAGGAGAAGGATTTTACCCCTGCTCTGCAGCCAAAAGAGAGATTAGCCCCTAAACCTGTGAAATCGACCAGAGCCGTGTGATTACCAGGGCTTGAGAGAGGACTCAGGAAGAAAAGGAGAAATAAATCAAACAGCCTGTCAGTTCCTTTGGCCACGGAAGATGTCATCTCAAACTAAGTTCAAGAAAGACAAAGAGATCATTGCCGAATATGAAGCCCAAATAAAAGGTGAGATGCTGGCTGGGAGAATTTCCCTTCTCCTCCCCTTTCCTTTTTCTCTCGCTCTGGCTTTTCCCCCCTGTTTTCCTCCCTGCCATCATGAAACGTTGTTGTGCATCAACAATCTTATTGTGAGGAGGAACGGCGGCAGCCGCACAAGTCCGGACTGGTTTCAGCTGCAGATAGTGCTGGGCTGGGAGTGTGGATCAAGAACGGGCAGCAATCTCTGCATTGCAGGTGTGTGAGGAGGATCCTACGCCCGACTTTAGCAGTGTCGCGGGCACTCCATCATCTTGGCGGTGACCTGTCACTCTAAGGCTGTTTCGATAGTCACTGCCTCCACCCCATTCCTACCACGGTAAAAGCTCCTTAATACTGGTGTGCATGTTTAACGATCTGCTTTCTGTCCCCTCCCCCCTTTCGGTTTTTGTTGCTGGCGGTGCTCTGGCCTCCGCCTCTTTGCCTGGGCTGGAATCCGCTTGCATGTGCGCAGGGAGGCAGCCTCCCTGGTACTTCTTTGTCGGTGCCTCCCGGCTGGCCTGGCTTGTCGTGGATTAACTGTTACGGGGCATATTGATCCGGACTAATGCAGGCATTTAGGCACAGAGAGCGAGCTCGGTGCAGAAGACGCATTATCTCGCGGTGTGCGGCGCGGTCTGTGCGCACCGGCGTCCGGTCCTCGGCTTTCATTCAAAGCCGACGCCTCCGCCGCCCGGGGAAGCCGGCGGGAGGGTGAGATGACCTCTGGCCGCTGGGTCCAGCTTTGGTGCTACCGGGTGCACGCTTCTTTCGGAAGCCGCTCCTAAAGCCAGCCAGCCGGAGAAAGGCACACCACTGCACAGCCCGGTGCTGGCGCGGGGGTGCCCCTCCCGGACCGGGGGCTCCCCCGGGCACACTCGTTCCGGGCTGGGCTTCGGCAGGGAGAACCTCGGCGCCCATCCGCCCTGCTCACCTTTCTCCGAGGACGCGCCCTGAGGGGGGCTGTGCCTCGGCGTCTGTTCTCTCTCTGGTCGCGGTCCTCCCTGCTGCGACACAGGCGTGCTGCGGCTCCTCACAGAAGGAGCAGAGACAGGACGCGTCTTCAGCGGACGCTGAGGCCCATCGCTGCGGTTGCGTGTGGGCGGTCGAGCAAGTTGGCTGTTCGGGGCGCGGGCGACCTGCGGGCGCCGCTGCGGCTGAAGACCCGGTGACCCGGCGGCCGGTGGCCTCCCCGGGAGGCGGGAAGGCCGGCACCTCCTCCCGTGCCTGCGAGCTCTGAGCTCTGTCCCCCGTCTGACCGACTGTCTTTTGCCTGTTAGTTCTGGTCAAACCCTGCATGTCCGTCACCTTTGGGTAGACTCGAGCGCAAGGAGAGCAGAAAACCCTCCTCTCCCCCGGTCTCCTTCTCTCAGTTTGCAGTTGAGTGTACCGAACGGTGACTTGTGATGTTCTAACCTTGCCGAAAATCTAGAAAGAAGCCCAGAAATTCGAATTCACCTGAGTGCCCAATACAAAAGCCTTGTTTTAGTCTTTGGACTCTTTTTGGGGAGTTTATGTTTTATCAGATTAATTTGGCTGATTATTATTATTATGTTACAATTGAGTTTCCGGTGAAAAATGCCACAATAAAAAGGCGGATGTTGAGTTTTGGACAGTTCAGGTTTTATAAGCGTCGCCTTGGTAGGAGATGTGCCCGTCTCATTTTTGAAGGGTTGCTACCACCGGGCGGTGAACTTGACTTGAGGGCCGATTAAAGGTTGATTACATGGGCCGATTCTTTCACTTTTTACCTTTCACCTTTATTTTAACAACTAATCAGCGAATACCGTGAATTTCATCAGGAATGCATCAGTCACCATGCCCAAATGATTTTGTCTCTTCCAGACTCTAAATTTCTCTGCATTCTGGCTAAAGGAGTTTAATTTTATTTCTTTCGAGTTGACACCCACAAGATTTAGATCAGGATATTGCTGTCTCCAAAACTCTCTGAAATATTTTTTTAGAATTCTGTTTGTTGTGAATCATCATCATAATTATTGATGTGTGCACAGAGCTCTACAGTGTCTACGGCTTCCTCCCGGGTGTCGCTGCTCTGGGCCTACTACAGACGAGTTCACGTGAGCTCAGTTTCAGAGATGAGAAACTGAGGCCCAGTAACATGAAACGACTTGCCCAAGGTCACAAGGCTGATTTTCTCCCAGGCCTAGTGTTCCCTGATACACTGTTTGCCTGAAGCTGCCCCTGGAAGGATCGATGTGGGCAGCAGATGGCAGTTTGTGGTGGGTTCTGGCTGCCTCTTGTTCAGATTCCATTGTTCCCTCTCACTTTTCATCCGGTCGCCTTTGTTGCTTGCCTCTGAGGGGCGTTTGACCAATCACCAAAAACAATGCCTCAGGCCAATTACTTTGCTCCCTGGGTATCATTTGGCTAGTTTGGTGCAAATAGTCTACCTAGTTAGACGGATTTTGTACTTTGTGAATTTTGTGAAGGAAACTTTTGATTTTTCAAAATGGTGCTAAGTTCTTAGTTGACTTATCCTCTTTTATCTCTTTTTCAAGAGTTTACTGGCTTCTCAAAAGGGAATGTTTTAGAAGAATATTTTTTCTATTATAAAAATTTTTAGGCTCCTGCCTTCTCTAGCCACATCAGATACTTGAATTCCTTTGATTATATACCTGCAAAGCAGCCGTAAACCGTATGCTTGCACATTTTTACAGATGGGGAACTCACCACCTCCCAAGCTCATGTATTATATCTTTGGACAGTTCTGACTCTTGTGCTTTTTCTTATGTTGTGCTAAATATGTCACTCATCCACCTATTGATTTTATAGTTCCTTCCCCTTGGGATTTCATGGAGCAAGACACGTACTTCTTCTCCGTGATTTCCCATGACACTGTTTGGAACCTCTGATTATAGCCCGCACTTGCTTATATAAGATGGGTCACTGCCACATAGCATCTTCACTGTCCTTTGGATCTACTGCATCCTGGGTTGCAAACTCCAATGTCTTTAGGTGCTCAGCAGATAGAATAAATGAGTGGAGGTGGCCACGTGAGATGATTTGTGGCAGCTGGCCCACCACCTCAGCGGGACAGTAGAGGAGGGGTGATGATTATGGTGGACCTGAGAGCACATGTCCTGTCTAAATGGACAGTCGCTACTTGGGTTCAACCAGTTGTTTCTATTCAGGAATGCAGGCTCAGACAGATCTTTAAATTTTTCAACAGATGGCAGAAATCTGGATGAAAGTTTTATGTTTTTAAAAAGATTTTTCCAAAAGGACCTCCAAAAGATCATGTTATCAATATCCTACTTCAAGAGTGGTATTATACTAAGTTTTAAATGTGATTCTCTAGATGTGGTCAAAGAAAGAAAACTGCTATCACTTCCTTTATTCTGTGTATAATACTTCTATTAATATTGCCTAAGGGTCGAATTGGCCCTTTTTGCTCCTTGTCCCCTCATTGTACCATATATATTAGTCTGCTATGTATTTTTTAATCTACTAGGCTAGGAGCCTTGTCAGAGAGAAGAAAATGAAATGAATTTAACATGACTTGTTTTTGGTGACCCCGTGCTTGTGCCAAACAGACATTGCTTCCTGTCCTAGGTACTCAAAAGTGTTCCTTTACAAATCTGTTCAAGAAACTTGCCTGAGAGTGACATCACATTATCTAATCTGGAACTGGCAAGCTTTAACTTTCTTCCCCTTTTGAAAATCAGAGCATTTGCCAGTCTCTAGCTTTCTGGCACCTCTCCTATTCTCCACAGTTCCCTCAAAGATCACTGATAGTGTGGTGATCTTATCTGTAGGCATTCTCAGTGTCCTGGTCTCTAATTCATCTTGCTGGCAGACGTAATGGTCTGTTCTGCATTTATTCAGAGTTCCTATTTCCATTTCAAACTAATGGAAAATAGAAATAGAAGTGCAATGGTTGACTTTAGCATTTTATTTTTAATCCATATCCATATTCATTTTAGGCTGTCTTCTTAATTGCGAAAGTCTAGAATTTTGAGGAACAAGAGCAGATACTGAGAATAATCACAGAGGTGCATGTATTTACTCATTCATTTATGCATTCGTATAACAAACATTGATCATCTTGTACTTAGACTCGTGCTGAGTATTGTGAGAGGTGCAAAGTAGATGATATATTCTTTGCTTTCTATAAGTTTTTTTGGAATACGGTGATAAAATAAGAGAAGGAAATAAAAAAAAACAAACAAACTCCAAAACACAAAAAAACTTCCAACTGAACACCAGAGTGAGCTGAGTCTCACGGACAGTGCACCACACAGCGACCGGAGGACTTCGCAGGAACGCTCCCGATGCTCCCTATCAACAGGATAAAATGGGGAAAGCAGGCTGGGCTGGGGAATGGTGGGGAGCAGTGGGGACTGCGGTCAAGCAGGAGCTCGTCTAGAGAACGCAGCTGCCGCCCAGCTCCAGACCGCCATTGCCGGGCAGGAACGTGAGCCCGGAATGGTCGGTTAGTTCAGTGTTTCCAGGGAATCCGGAGTCTTAAACAAAAACTCCTAGTTTTTAAATATCGACTGGAATTTTTAAAAACATTATGCTGCCTGCACAAACATGTCAGTAGGATAGGACAGTTTTGGTCTGTGGGGCCACCAGGTTGCAACTTGTGGTCTGTAAGTTGAAGTCCCAAAAGTCCTTGGTGAGGGGCTTCAGCCAGTTTTCCTGTTTCACCTTCAGTCATTCGCTCTGTGGCAGGCCTGTGCTCTTACAACCACACCAGACCGGTCCCTTTTCTCTAAATCCTCCACACCCTTTTCCACCTTCAGATCTTTCCCCATTTGTGTCTGTGCTCTGCTTGAAATGCTCCGCTCTTTATCTGCTCAAAATGCACCCCCGTCATGCTCCAGTGCCTGCTCAAATGACACCTCCCGCAATGCCTGCCCAGCTCCCCCAGGCAGAAGTAGGGGTTCCCTCCTGTTTGCCCCTTTATTCCAAACCTCATTATCCTGAATTGAAATTTTGCGTTTAGGCCCTTGGCTGTAAACTCCTGAGGGCAGAGAGACGTGTGGTCATCTTTGTTTCCCCAGTGCGCTGGGCGTGTGATTGGTTGAGGGACAGGCTGGGAAGTTACAAAGAAGTTTTAATCTTACAACTCATAGCTCAGTTACTTTCTTTGACATCTGTCTTAGTTGACTCAGGCTGCTATTACAAAATACTGTGGACTGGGTGGCTTTTATTTATTTCTCACAGTTCTGGAGGCTGGGAAGTCCAAGAGCAAGGTGCCAGCAATTCAGTTCCTGGTGAGGGCCCGCTTCCTGGCATGTAGGCAGCCACCTTCTTGCTGTGTGCTCACATGGTTTTCCCTCAGTGCATCTGCTGGAGAGAGAGCGCTCCTCTTCCTGTCTTATAAGGGCACTAATCCTATCATGAGGGCCCCACCCTCATGATCTAATCTAAACCTAATCATCTCCCAAAGGCCCCACCTCTAAATGCCATCCCTTGGGGGTCCAGGGCTCCAACATAAGCATTGCGGGGGGTCGTAAACAGTCAGCCCATAACAGCATCCATACTTCTTGTTCCATTGAAGTAGGGGTTTCACCAGCAAAAGAGATATCCTTCATGGTTTGCTGAGTCTCCTTGTTTGTTCCTGGTAGAGACGTGTACGAGTGGAGATTTGGCGAAGGCTGTTATTAATGCGTTGAGAGCCTTCTCCGTGGGGTGTGGGAGGGTGGCGCTTCACCGCACGCCCCTCCCAGCCTGGGGAAATCGATGGATCTGAGGGGTCATAGTAGACATTTCTGGAGTTTTTACCATCAGAATTTATATGTTAGGGACGACCTTTCCTTTTCAGAAACCCTATCATTTGTTCATTTAGTGACTCTTACAAGCCGTGCCCCAGGCTACACGGCTTTATTTAGCAGTGGGACGTCATTCATTTTTCTTTAGCTTCTTTGTATAAGTCATACAGAGAGTATCTCATTTTGTGAACCCGGTAACTCTGTGAGACAGTCATTATTATTCGCATTTTGTGGATTAAAAGCTGAAGTTCAGAGAAATAAGATAAATGGCTCTGGGTTGCACTGGGAACAATGGCAGAGCTAGGTTTAAACCAGAGTCTTCCTAACTTCTGGTGGTGCTCGCCGGGGGGCAGTGGTCGCCTGGGGAGGAAGGAAAGAAGAGGCAAGGCAAGGGTTGGCGAGGTCAGGAGATGAGGTTAGGCTGCTTCTGGACACTGAGTCCTTTCCTGCAAGTGCCACCAGGAAGGGGACGGGGTTGACTTCTTAAAGGTGCTGAGCTTAGAGCTTCTGGCCTCATACTGCACCCAGGAAGCTGTATCCTGGGCTTGACTTCCCTTGGAAATGATTCAATCCTGATGGCTTGTTGGTGTTTACAAAATATCTTGGCTGACCAGGAACGGGGCTTTGGCTCTATTCTCTTGATTTGTCGAATCGTTACACCGGTTCATGTTTGGGCTGCAGTCCCTGAGTATATTCCATGAAATCGGACGTAGAGAGGCAGTGGGTGAGAAAATAATATTTCTGTGCTCAAATAGGTTTTGAAGTTCTAGGATAAACCGAGGGAAAGAGATCTCTTTCCCCCAAGGCTCCTGGGAGTCTTGAATGTGCCAAGCATGAATCTCCAAGCAGGGCCCTGGAGTTTCTTCACACTCGTTTGATGTTGCGGACCTTTTCCGTGGACTAGCTCGAAGGACCCTGTTCCTTGGATCACATTTTGGAACGTGTCAGGCTGCACACTGGGTGGATTATCTGGGTTCTTTCTCATTTTGCCTCTTGCCAAATTCCCTCATTTTTTACACTTTTCTCAGAGGGCAGTTTGAAGAGGGAAGAGGTAAAACAAATGCACATTCGATTCAGTAAGTGATATCAAGTAGTGTTTTGAGGTCACCTAGAAAATGTGGGTTTTGACATTTCCAATTACACAGTGCTCAACCATTGATTTAAATGGTAATTTGGAAACAGCTCAGCGCTGATCAATATGCATTGCGTGTGCTGGTCTGTGTGTGGCAGTGACGGGCCGTGTGCTGCCCCGGGGTGTGTTCAAGGTGTCTTGAATGGACCTGGCCACGGCCCCGGGAGGGTACAGTCAGTGCCGGGTGATCACGGTGCTGATGAACACACAGAAGCCCACTGCCCCTTGCACTCAGAGTGGACAAACCTCAGCCACAAACCCAGTGCACAAGAAAGAAGTTTTTAAAAATGTTTCTGTGACTCGGTCTCCATTTCACGTCTCTGTTCTGTTGGGAGTGACAGAAATAAATCTAAGCCACTTTGGGGTTTCCCTCCCTTTTCCTCTAGGAAAGGGCCAGGGCGACTTAGGCAGTGCCACAGCTATTGTGGACGTCTGTTGTGGTCTGTCATCGATCTACCTCGGCGACTGCTGGGACATCTTCCTTCCCATTGGGTCTGCAGTGGTCGTCCGTGCCAGTGATCCTTCTTTGTCCCTTCCTGTGTCCTCCCTCCTTGGCTCCCAGCATGTCACTTGCAGGCACCCAGTGCCACCTTGCTGCTCCCACGCTGTGCCCGGCCATGTTTGTCTTAGGTTTGTCTCCCCTGGTGCCTTCCTGGGGCTCAGCCTGGGGAAGGGACCGAGCTGCTCTCTGCTCCTAGAGTCTGTGAATCTGCTTGGTGACTCCCTCGTCATCCTCGCTCCTGGGGCTTGTTTGGAGTAGGTGAGGCAGGGTGCTGATTTTTTCCTGTAGACCCGTAACATCTGCATATGCCTTGCTTTAGGGACTGTGCCCTTTGGTCTGGGAATCTGGGTGTGAGCGTGCGTGCTGTGTGGTGGAGTGGGGAACGGGGTGGCATCCTGGCTCTTTGTCGTCCGACATTCCCTCAAAGCTGTTGTCCATAGCCCAGGTGCTTTCTCTTCTCCCCGAGGGAGAAGCCAAAGTCAAAGAGAGTCGAAAGCCGGGAATTGACTCTTCTTCTGTGTTATCGCTGAGGCAGCAAACACAGAATGCCCTCAGTGGCTGACAACGGTCCAAGGGGATCTAAGGAAATACGGAAGAAAAACCTTCACTATTTCAAAACATGAACGCAGTGAATTTCCTTCCTTTCCCATCTCCTCTTTCGTGGCTCAGCTCACCATCACCTCTTGCTGGGACCAGGGCAACATCCTCCTAACTCAGGCGTTCTCGCCCACGGTGGACATTTTGGCAGGATCGTTCTTGGTTGTGGGGGCTGTCCTGGATAATGTGGGACGTTGAGCAACATGCCCAGCCTCTACCCGCTAAGCGCCAATAGCATCCCCCCAATCGTGACCCTCACAACTGTGACAACCAAAAATGTCTCCTTGGGGGCAGAATCACCCGCAGTTACAAACCACAGTTCTAACTGGTCTCCTTGCTTCTTCTCTTGTCCCTGTAGTCTATTCTTCCCACAGCAGCCAGCAGTAATCCTTACGCAATTTAAATCGGTCATGTCACTTCCCTGTTTAAAGCCCTCCAGCAGCATCTTGCTACATGAGAACAGAATCTGAGCTCCTCAACGGGGTTACAAAGCCATGCTCTGCCTACCTCTACCCCTCCTCTGTCCCCTCTCCTCTTACCTCATTCCAGCCACGCTGGTCTCTGCTGGCTCCTTGAGTTCTCCAAGCTTGGACCTGCTTTGGGCCTTTGCACTTAGCTTTTCCCTCTTTTTGGAATGCATTTCCCCTGCTGGCCGCTCGGCTGGCTCCTTGGTACTCAGCTCTCAGGTTGCATGCCATGCCACCTCCAGAGCCGCCAATCTTAAGTAGCCCTGCATTAACTCTCTGTTGGATCAGCCAACTCGAATTCTCCGCAGGACATTTACGATATTTTTCCTTCTTTGTTTGTTTCTTCTCTTAACCAGGATTGAAGCTCTATAAGAACAAGGACTTTGGTTTCTCTTGTTCATTTGTGTTTTTCTAGCACCTAGAATAGCACTTTGTTTTTAAATGGGTGATCACAGTTTTTGTTGAAGGAATGAATGAATGTAGGTGTCATCATGATGGACTTTGCATGCAGAACACATAGATTCCATGTTTTGTGGCGCATAATGAAGCAGATTCAGGCTTTTCCCCAAAGCCTGACCGAGAGGTAATTCAGGACAATGGAGAATCCACAGAAGGAACAATTGTATCTGGGTGGAGCCACCCAACAGATGGTTTAGAGCAATGGTCCCCAGCTTTTTTGGTACCAGGGACTGGTTTCATGTAAGACAGTTTTTCCACGGAGGAGGGGTAAGGTGGGGGAGCTCAGGCGATGATGCGAGCGATGGGGAGCAGCTGTAAATACAGGTGAAGCTTCGCCTGCTTGCCTGCGGCTCACTTCCTGCTGTGCAGCCCAGTTTACAAGTTTCATGGAAGACAATTTTTCCACGGACAGGGTGGGGGTGGGGGGAGGTG
Organism: Avahi laniger; assembly: GCA_963575035.1. Lineage (NCBI taxonomy): Eukaryota > Metazoa > Chordata > Mammalia > Primates > Indriidae > Avahi > Avahi laniger. The sequence continues at coordinate 42,301 of CAUYSK010115603.1, forward strand.
GAGCTCTGCAGCCCAGTTC
>CAUYSK010115605.1:0-10794 GCA_963575035.1 Avahi laniger
CCAATTAATTTCTTTCTATTTTTGGTAGAGACGGGGTCTCGCTCTTGCTCAAGCTGGTCTCGAACTCCTGAGCTCAAACAATCCGCCCGCCTCTGCCTCCCAGAGAGCTAGGATTACAGGCGTGAGCCACCGCGCCCGGCCCAAGTCTGATACTTTTCAATACAATCAATATCATCCTAGATACAATTCTAACCTACTAATTAATGCTACTTTATTATGTATATCCTAAAAAATATTGTCGGGCAATTCAACGAGAGTCATACGTTGAAACTGCAAAGTATAATTGATACAAAATATCTTATAGAGATATCTCAAATATTTACATAGGAATATCAAAGTACCCTAAGTTTAAAGACAGAGATAAGCAGATGAACTAGGGAATTAGGCTTAATAATTAATTCCACTTCAATTAAAAAGCCTTTTTTTCCTCAGGGCACAATTCCCATAGAAAGAAATTTATCCTGTAAAATTTTGTTTTCAGAATCTCACCAATGAAATAAAACAAATTGCTGAGTTCTTGGGATTCTCTCTAACTGAGGAACAGATTCAAACTATCTTGGCCAAGGGCACCTTCCCAGCCATGCGAGCAGCATCTCAGGAAACACACGGTGCCGTCGGCCCATTCCTGTTCCGCAAAGGCAAGTTTGTATTGGCTTCTGGAGTATCCATCCCTACGATCGGCTAGGGAGCGACTTTGCACACAACAGGCCACCCAAATAACGTTATCTTAAATAAGGAGTTTTATTTTTTTCTCTCTCAGTAAGTCTGAATACAGGCAGTCCAGAGCTGTAACTGGCAGCTCCACACTATCTTTTAGAGTGGCGGTCCCCAGCATTTTTGGCACCAGGGACCAGTTTCACGGAAGACAATTTTTCCACTGATGGGGGGGTCGGCAGAGCTCTGTGGCCCGGTCCCTAGCAGGCCACGGACCAGTAGCAGCAGTCCGGTCCCGCAGTTTTAGAGTATTAAGTTGTCACTTTTCTGCCTGTCACCTTATAATGACAAGATGGCACCGGGAGCTCAACTGTTATGTTCAAGTTCCAAGTTCCAGGTAGGAAAAAGGGAGTGGGCAAGCGACATATTATACAAGCTGATTGAGGCCCCTTTAAAGAGCTTTCCTGGAAGCCCCACTCAGCGACTGCTTACATTTCATTGTCTGCCTTCCCTGCAGCCGTGGCTGTGAAATGTGACTTTTTTTTTTAAAGCTAGGCACATACTACCCAATTCAAATCAGGGTTTTGTTAATAAGGAAGAAGAAGAAAATGAGTATTGGATAGGCAACTAGCTGTCTCTGACACAGTGGAGTTTTACAAAATTTCGTTAAAGTAGTCTAAATTCTTATGGAACTTTCTGATAATGTAGCTTTATGATTGCTAGTTTTTTTATTACATATATATTGAAAGTATAATGAGATTTAGAGGTAGCACATATAACAGCAAGGACAACAGTAGCTAATATCAGGCATCTATCATGTATTAAACACTTCATTGGATTTAAATTTTATAACAAAAAGAATATGAAATATTTAATTTTACAAATGTAGGAATCAGGGATATCAATTTTCCATTGTCACATAGCTAATAAACAATGGAGCCAGGATTTGAGCCTAGGTCTATGTGACTCTAATTTTTCTTTTTTTTTTTTTTTTGAGACAGAATCTCACTCTTTTGCCACAACTAGAGTGCCGTGGCGTCATCCTAGCTCACAGCAACCTCAAATTCCTGGGCTCAAGCGATCCTCCTGTCTCAGCCTCCTGAGTAGCTGGGACTACAGGCATGTACCACCATGCCCGGCTAATTTTTTCTGTATATTTTTAGTTGTCCAGATAATTTCTTTCTATTTTTTTTAGTAGAGACAGGGTCTCGCTCTTGCTCAGGTTGGTCTCAAACTCCTGACCTTGAGCGATGCCCACACCTTGGCCTTCCAGAATGCTAGGATTACAGACGTGAGCCACTGCGCCTGGCCTGTGACTCTAATTTTTCAAATGAAGTTCCATTTTAAAGATCCACTGTGAAGGGAACATTGAATATAAGTCTGACTTTGGTTTGATTCCTAACTAACCCTGATTTTACGCCTTGTTCTATTAGCTTTAAGGAGAGGGAAATAGAACTTTTCTATACATTGTTAATCAAGTACTATTCAGAATAGAAGAATTCTAAAGTAAATAAATAGTTTTAAAAATGTATTATATTCCTTATAGAAAATTTATAGATCACAGAAAAATATGAAAAAGCATTAAAATTATCCAAATTTCTCCCACCAGAGGCAGATATAACTTTTTGGCATATTTCCTTCCATCCTTATTCTGTGATGTTTTATTTAGTTGATGACATTTGTAAATAAGTTTTGTGTTTTATTTTATTCCCTTACTATATTATAAGCATTAAAAAATAAAAAATTATAAAATCTGTCAGCATCTGTTTGAGTGAAGAAAAAAATATATACAATAAGCATTTCTTTATGTAATTAAACTCTTTTTATTAACATTCATTTCAATGGCTATGTAACATGGAACTTACGACTTCAACCCAAACGATCAAAAGATTTTTCAGAAAACAGTAACTTCCTTTACTTTTTAGAAGTTTTTTTTTTTTAGACAGAGTCTCACTCTGTTGCCAGGCAGGAGTGAAGTAGTGCCATTATAGTTCATTTCAGCCTGGAACTTCTGGGCTTAAGCAATCCTCCCTCCTCAGCCTCCTGAGTAGCAGGAACTACAGGTGCACATGACCACCACCTGGCTAATTTTTCTATTTTTTGAAGAGATGTGGTCTAACTCTTTCTCAGGCTGATCTCGAACTCTTGGCCTCAAGTGATTCTCCCGTCTTGGCCTCCTGAGTAGCTGGGACTACATAGGCGCACATCACCCTGCCCAGCTAATTTTTTTTCAGTCTAAATTTGACTGGAATTTAGCAGTGGGGGTTTGTGTGCCAACTTTAGTGACTTTTAATAAGTTCTGATAACGCACTACCGTCAGACCAGACTACTTCCTTTACTTTTAAAAGCAAGTAGGAGAAACAAATCCTAATCTCAGACAAAAAAATATATTTTTTGCAAATGTATTTTTTTCAGTATGTGAGGTCTTAACCCAAACCTGCTATAAAAATGTTAACTCTTCAAAAGGTATTTAAAGTATTTAAAAGACTTGAGAGAGAGAGAGAAAAAAAAAACCACTTTCAAAAAATAGAATTTTCCCCATCTCAAAAAAACAAGTGGAATTTTAAGTTCCAGGTGTTGGGAGAGCGTTGTGAGTGAGGTGACCCCCTCACCCACCCACCAAGTGATGTAAAAAAAGCATGTCACCTGCCACACCACAGATGGGGGAGCCCCCATGAATATTGTTAATTTTACAAAAGAAATTCTATTAGTTTTAAGAGTGTATAATTTTTTTCATATGTCCATTTTCACATTGAAAAGTGAAACATTGCACTGAAAATGGAAAAATCAAGAAGAAATAATCTAACAAATATCTGGATCTACTGTTCTTTCTGTGCTGCAGGTGAAGTTGGTGATTGGAAAAATCTGTTCAGTGGAGCTCAGAACCAGGAAATGGATGAAAAATTCGAAAAGAGCTTAGCAGGCACTTCCCTGGGAGCAAAGCTGAAGTATGAATCATACTGCCAGGGTTGATTCTGGTCAATTCAGGAGGCCTAGATTTTTTATTTTCTTTAATAACAATAGAATTTAAATAATTGAATGATAATTCAACCAAATAATCAAATAATGATAAATAATATTTAAACTAAAGAATACAAATTTATAATAATGATAACATCTGAAATTTTTGAGTACAAATATATCTGTTCACTTTTTGAGGAAAAGGCATTTAGCTGCCCCAAAAGGGATGCTATTGTTAATGTATTAAACTGTAGTTTTAACTTCTTTCATGCTCTGGGCTGACATAAGAGCGTAAGGAGTTATTAATACTATCAGAAACATACCTCGATCTGTGTTTGAGCGTAGACGAGACAGGCCTCCAAATGCTGCACTCTTTTCTGCGCTTTCCCTATAATAACTTTTTTCTCACTATGCATCAAAGCGCTTGTGGGGGCTGTCTCAAACTTACTGTTGGGGGAATTTGATCCCAATTCTGCACTAAAATAAGATGAATAAATTCTATTCTAATTTAATAAAAATGCAGTGTTCACCTGTTTTGTGTATGCCACTGCAGGAGCCTTATGGAGGCTCCGCTCTCCAGGGACTTTATATTTCTACTTAATATAATCTGTAATTCAATGCTAGAAGAGATTGTTATTCTACCATAAAGGCTTTTCTACAACAGAGCGCCAAGTAGTCATGTGGAACTAACAAGAGAAGATAGAGAATATTCTAGCAACAACCTCCTTCTACCTACCTGACACTTCTCAACTTCTTAATAATCTTTATTATTTACACTGTAGCTAGTCTCACTATAAAACTATGTTATGTGCCATTAAGAATGGGGTGATTCATAGAAATGATAAATAAAATTTCTCCGAGAAAGGTTATAGGACTACTATTTCTGGCAGTATGGTGGATTAGATAAACTAAAACCCCCTCCTTGAAATGCTAAGAAATGCTGAATAAAAATTCTTGAGGGAGAGTGGGGAGACAAGGGCAACATACATAACCTAAACATCTGTACCCCCATAAAATGCTGAAATAAAAAAATTAAAAAAATTCTTTTAGACGCATAGCTCAGCTCTCAATAAACAAATTTATCAGAAACCAAAACCTGACCAGCCTGAGCAAGAGTGAGACCTTGCCTCTGTGAAAAATAGCAAAATTAGCTGGGTGTGGTGGCGCATGCCTGTAGTCCCAGCTACTCGGGAGTCTGAGGCAAGAGGATTGCTTGAGCCCAGGAGTTTGAGGTTCCATTAAGCTACAATGACGCCACCACTGCACTCTACCCAGGGTGACTGAGCAAAAAAAAAAAAAACAAAAAACAAAAAAAACCACAAAAAAATAAAAAAACACAAAAACAAACAAACCCAAAAACAGAAAAATGAAACTGAAACCTAAGAAGGAACAGGGAACTAAAACACGAATCAGATGACATTAAGCTGCCACTGAAGGATTTGTGGGAAATAGAGGGGAAATAGAATAGAATGAGGGGGATTGGCAGTGACAACGGGGTGAGGGTGGTGATGCAACTTAAATAGTATAGAAGGGAGGGGCCTCACTGAGTAAGTGACATTTGAACAAGATCTGTGAGCAGGTGTCTGGAGGAAGAGGATTTCAGGCAAAAGGAACAGCAAGTGCAAAGGCACTGAGGCAGCGGTGTACCTGGCATTCTTGAAGACAGCAAGGAGGCCAGTGTAGCTAGAAGGGAATGAGGGAGGGAAAGAGTAATAGGAGATGAGGTCAGATAAGGCAACCAGGGGCCTAGACATGTAGAAACTTATAAGCCCTTGAAGACTTTGGGTTTGACTTTCAGAGTAATGAGTTTTAAGCACAGAAGTGACATACTCTAGTTCACAGGATCACTATGGCTGGCTTTTTAGGATAGACTCTAGGAAGGAGAAGAGCAAGGATGAAAGCCAGAAGACAAGCAAGAGATGACAGTGGCTTGGGCCACAGAAGTGATGCAGGGCAGTCCTCCAGGTGGCCTTAGACTGACCTGGTTTCCCCCCTTTTTCACTTGTAGCTCTCAAGAATAACTGTGGAATGTGCTGGGAATGCAGCATCCTAAGGTAATGAGGAGCTGGCCAAACAGCCCGGCTCTGTTCAAGTTCCCCCCTAGAAACAGAATGTTCTTTAACACTTTAGCCTAAGTGTGTCATGTGGCCTCGGGGTATAAAACCCAGGGTGACCTGATTTCTAGGGTCCCTCAGCTGTGGTGCAAGTGGGGCACACACAGATGAGACTCCGTCTGCTTCAGGCAGTTTTCTTAAGCCTTAGGGGACCAGCAGACAATGACTCCTAGGCTTCCGCTGTCCCTTGCTGCCTATCTGTAAGTTATAAACCCACTCACAGAACTTGTTATGGGTGGATGTTCTGTCTCACTGGACTCAGATAAGTTGGTAACCAGCTGCCATCCAAAACGCAGGACCCTGCCATTGCCACTGCTGCTACCACAGATGCCTAACGCCCTTGAAGAATTGATAAGGGAGCCTGGTGTCTAGCTCCTGCAAATGCCCCTGAGCACAGGAGCTTGCTGCTCAGCTTGTCCTGCCACAGAAGGATGGCCTCAGCCTCCCTTCTGTCTTGCAAATCTTGCACTACTGCTTGTCAGTCATTGGCAGACTCCAAATTATATATATAACTTTAATTTCACAGAAATCTGGAAAATTTGGCTTTAACCTTCCGTATGTTATAATTCAGGAAACAAGGGGACACAGAAGCGAGGGAGAATGGAAGCTAAAAAATAATTAATATCTAGAACAGTCCACTCCTTTTACCTATAATCTTTCAACCAGATAACAAAACTATATACCACTAAATTTAACCATTCCCTCTTTTAAATGAAAACATGCTCATCCTATCCCCGAAGTCTTTATAGTCATTACTATGTGATATTCCTCTTCTATTTAGTCAAAATCCCACCTTTAAGACACTCAAACCTAAAGATTATCATATAAAATTAACTCCCACTACCAAATGTTATATAAAAGGAAAGAGAGAAGTCATTCAAATAATTCATTAATTCATACAAAAACAAAGCAAGGAAGAAAACATGTATAGTTTTTACAGTTCTTTATTCCGCAACTGGTCAAAAGACCATAGTTGGTGTTTATAACTTCCTCTTTCCATCTTCCTTTTGCCCCCAGAAGACTTTCCAGCTAGTAGAGTGATGCAAATCTTTAATCCTGAAGAACCTGAGCCCTTAGCAGTCCTGCCTGTGTTGGGCAGGGGTAGACTTCCATTAACGTAGATCACTGGACACGGAATCACCATGAGGAACCCCAGAGGAACCCCTAGATTAAAGACATACTCTTCCCTGACTCCACTGTGTATCTGCAACATTATTTTTCCTTGGTAAATAATCACCCCAGACAGTTTGGTAACTCTCTTATTTTCTTGATGACTTGATGGCATGAAGAACTTGCAACGTCAAGATACAATTTCAAGTTCCCTTTCAAGGAACTATTTGTCCCCTGGTAGAAACAGAGCCCAATGTCATGGAAGTAGAAAGCACTAATTTTGCAAGTGTGTGATTAGGTCTAATTGTGGGAGACAACCCTTCTAATTCTACTGTTTCCAGGGCTCATGTATTCTGGCCAGGAAGACATAACAACCTAGTTTAGAGTATATACTGCTCGTGAAAGATAGTATGTCCAACTTACTAAGTGCTGCCTTCTCCTTGGGGCTGTAGCTGAGGCTTCAATACTCCACCCCACTGTCCTATAAGGCCAGCTGCTTTTGGGTGATGAGGTTCATGATAAAGCCATTGAATCCCATGGTAGTCAGTGTACTGCCTCACTTCTTTTTCTGTAAAATGGGTTCCTTAGGGAGGAATACAATGAAGCTGAATAAGGCATTCGGAATGTCCAACACTATGTTGGCAGAAACACTGCAGAAAGGAAAAGCAAATTGAATAAGTGTTTACTCCAAAGAATAAGTGGAGTAAGTACTTTGCTCCAAATAGGGAAAAATCCCTGCCCTCTCCAGGTAACTGGTCTACCTACCACCAAGTGGGTGGCTGGTCTCCCTTGGAGTGCGATACTGCTCACTGAGGACTTAGTATGGATCTCTGCTGTTGGCACCTTGGATGTTCAGCAGCCAGATCAACCTTAGCCTCTTTATGTGTTTGAACCAGCACTGGTGTAGCTGGGAAAAAGGCTGGCTGACATGTCTTCTTTCTCACCTGCTTCTCAAAAGCTTTCTCAGAAGTGGATGCTTTTGGTGAACATTCACAATGGCACCCAATTTGCTCACATTCTGTCATCACCAACCCTCAGATCTCATTCCTTCCAAGTCTCTGAACATCCAGCTAAATCCTTAGCCACTGACTGCGTAAGCCACTGAGGGATGGGCCTTTGGTTCTTCTTGGGGGATGTGGTTAGAAAGTGAATGAATAGGTTGTGTGTGGTTAATCCACTCCAATTTTCCTGACTCCCTAAGTATTTTTGATTTCTTCATCTGCATTACTTGGTACTGCGATTTCATTTAACGTGGGCCACCGCTGAGCTCAGGTTGCAGTAGAGCAACAGAGTGAACTGCTTAGCTGCTCCAGCTGCTGGAGCTAGCACACTGGCTGTCTTCATCTTCATGTCATCTTTAGAATCTTTTCCATGCATATTTCCTGGATTTCGGTTGATAAAAATTAGTGAAATCTTGCAATTCTTCTGTTGTGTAAACCATCTCCTCTTGATCAGATCTTTTTTTTTTTTTAAGTGGACAGGAAGTAGGATTTATTGGTGGGTATGAGTAAGGAGGGGCAGCACTGTGGAAGCCCTCACAAGTGCCGGGCCCACCACTTGTCCAGGGGCTCAATCAGATCTTGTATATATCCTCTTGGGGCACGTTAGCATCTGGTTCTACTTCTAGGGGTGAAGACACGAGGTGGGGATGGACAATCAGCAACTCCTTGCAAGATGACTGCCTCCAGCTCTGCAAGCGAGGCTGTACCAGCCTCATCAGACAATGGTGGAAAAGCTGCAGAGATGCAGCAGAATTCGGGAGGGCAGTGATTCTTGGGTTCGTTCAAATCGGCCCAGATTCCCAGGGCTTCCTTCTTTCCCAATCAATGCCCTCAGTGTTCACGGTAGGAACCTGATGAGGCTGCAAATTAAATTTCTCTTGTCATTCTGCTGCCTGCAGCATTAGGCTTCACGCCTGATCTTTACAACATCAGCCCTAAGGCTACATGAAATAAGAGGTTCTTCTTGGGCAGTCATAAAAGCTTGGGTCCTCTGATCATGCTTGAGTTTGTCATTTTTCTTTTTTTATGCTCTCTTGTGTAGTCCAGGGGCTCAAAAATTCAGAAAACTTGTCCCTGCTATTGCCACTGCATCTGCCACAGCCACCCCACACCCATGAAGCTGACAAAGGGACACCTGCAAACACCCACCGCTGTCACAGCTTTCTTGTCACCTGGAAATGCCACAGAAAGATGGCTCTACCTCCTGTCTACCCTGTAAACCTCCCACCAGTGCTTCACGTTTGGGGAACTTAAACCATGCCCAGGACCTGAGCTACAAGGGGAGCGAACGTTTCAGCTGGGGACACTGCACTACAGGGGGAGTGTAGAAGGGAGGCAGGAGTGGAGGCGCAATAGTTAATGTATATTTGAGGTCTATCTTGGGACGACCTTCCTCCCTCACCCCAGCTAAGACGTTGAGAGTACAGAATCCTGGTTCTAATTTTAGCTCCACTGCTTCCTAGCTGTGTTACCTAACTTCTCTATGCCTCGGACCTCAGTTTTCTCATCCGTTGAATGGTATTAATAGTGGCACCTATCTCCCGGTATTGTTGTGAGGATATATGTATTGACCAGTGTGTGAGTCAAGGCAAATCCTCAATACTCTTAAGTCCCTGTGACAGTGAGCCAGTGTGACTCTGGGAGTGTGTCACAAACCATCAGGTAAGATTTATTATAAATAGAGGGCTACTTGGATTGCACTTTGGTAGGAAACTCCACGAGGTCCCGTAGGAAGCAGGTGGCTCTCCTCAACTGCAGGACTGCCCCCGGGTGCCTGGTAAGCGGGCCGGCAAGTACCTGTCCATCGGTGGGTGGATGGGTGGGAATGGACTGAAGGGCGATCACGTCCCAGGCCTCTCCTTACCAACTTTGTGGACTCCAGGGAGCAGCAGTGAGGAACGGAGGGAGGGGCACAGGCCCCGATTTGAACTGGATCCTGGGGTTGCCACCTACCAGCGGTAGGTCCCTGGGTGAGTTCATTTACTCAGTTTCTTCTGTTGTCAACTGGAGCCGATAATATCCACCGCCCCCACCCCGCCCGAAATGTTTGCGTTGAAGAATAAACGGGATCACAGCGAGGCAACAGGGTCCTCTCCTCCCGGCCGGCCCTTCCCCACAGGGAACGGTAACCGCCCCGGGGGCGCCAAGGGCGCAGGGTCCCCGACGCCGCGGTAACTGCACTTGGGTGCGGAGCCCGCCCGGGGAGCCTCCCGCGCACCCTGCGGGGCAGCAGTGGACTTGTGCGGGAGGGGGCCGGGTGGAGGAAGCGGAAGGAGGAGTCGCGGGGAAAACGAAACCGAGAGCCAGCTGCCCGGGCTGGGCTGCGCTCCGCCCGGCGCGGCGGCGCAGGGTCAGCTGGGCTGGTGGGCGCCGGACAGCGCGGGGACGACGTGGACGCGATCGGCAGCCCCTGGCCGGGCCGCACCGGAGCGCAGTCCCAGGCCCGCAGCCCAGGCGGGGGCCCTTCCCGGATCCCCGGAAAGGATCACGGAACGCGATGGGAACCGAAAGCCATTTTCCTCCCACGAAAAATTTCGTTCAGTGCAGGTAAAAACTCTCTCGCAGGCAGAGACTGGGGGGTGGGGGAGTCTAGGTGAAAACGGATCGATCTATGACTCTGCAGACAGACGGGAAATATGGAGGCCCGAAATACCCATAGATTGGCTAAATAGTCTCTGGCTAAAAAATCTCTTGCCTGGAGGGTTGCAATAGTTTCCCAATTGCCCAGCCTCAGCTCCTGCCCCCGCTCTGTCTCCCTACTCCCACCTGCCCCCATTACGTCAACTCTGTCTCCCCACCCCCACCCCATTACCCCCACTCTGTCTCCCTCCCCCCACCTCCTCCCATTACTCCCACTCTGTCTCCCCACCCCCACCCCATTACCCCCACTCTGTCTCCCCACCCCCACATTCCCTCCCATTACTCCCACTCTGTCTCCCCACCCCCACCTCCCT
>CAUYSK010115606.1:0-12110 GCA_963575035.1 Avahi laniger
AATAATATTAATACCCTTGTACTGTAACAATAAGTTACAGAAACTATTGTGCTCTTTCTTTTAATTCCTAGACTAATAAGTATGTTTTGCTTATTTTGATCTTCTAACTCAATCAGTAATAAGCTTTCAATTTCAGTAAGGAATCCAATACACTGCTTAGTAATAATTGATGTTTTCATCAGAGCATTGCCTTTTACATGTTCCATTATCCTCATTTTATCCTTTGCAATTGTTCCGATTATCAAATGACTGAAGCTCAATGCTTTCCCAATGAATGATGATATCTGGTCTTTCTCTGAATGCTTTATAATTTCTGCCTTTGTTTCCATTTTAATTAACTTTCTCCTTGCTAAAGGCTCACCTGGATTTTCAATGGACTTTCACTTTGGAGTCACGTCATAAAGGTAAACACAGACTCACCAAATGAAATAAAAATGTTAAGATGAAAGTGATGCTGTGCATATGGGACTGTATAAACAATATGACTAACCACTAGGATAAAGATGCTATCCCAATGAATCACTTATTCCATGCAGGTTTGTTTACATGCATGGAATAAACTTGTTCCTAAATTATTAGTTTAATTGTTTAATTATATTAATCAGTGATCTCTATGGGAAATCTTTAGAGCTCATTTGTAAGTACAGAGTGCCATAAGTCAGGTAGTCCATAATCTAGGGACTGTATACAAGAATCTCAAAGAATTCAATAACAAAAAACACAAAAACAAAAAAACAAATAATACAATTTTTAAATAGGCAAAGGACCCAAATATACATTTCTCAAAAGAAGACATACAGGCCGGGTGCGGTAGCTCACGCCTGTAATCCTAGCACTCTGGGAGGCTGAGGTGGATGGATTGCTCAAGGTCAGGAGTTCAAGACAAGCCTGAGCAAGAGCAAGAGCCTGTCTCTACTGAAAAATAGAAAGAAATGATCTGGACAACTAAAAATACATATATAGAAAAAATTAGCCAGGCATTATGGCATGTGTCTGTTGTCTCAGCTACTCAGGAGACTGAGAAAGTAGGATCGCTTGAGCCAAGGAGGATTTGGAGGTTGCGGTGTGCTAGGCTGATGCCACGACACTCTAGCCCAGGCAAAAGAGTGAGACTCTGTCTCAAAAAAAAACAAAACTAAACTCTGGCGAGAGAAGTCAGAACAGTGTTTATCACGGGGGTGGCAATGATGTTGTCTGGGACATGGGAATAAGGGGACCGTATGGGGTGTTGGAAATGTACTATATCATGACCTGCATGGTGTTGACCAAGTGCCCACATATATAAAAATTCATTGAGATTTACACTGTGCTATAAAAATTTATGCACCTTACTGCATGTTATACCTCAATAAAAAATTTTAAATGCATATATAGCACTTAGCACAGTGCCTGGCATATAGTAAGTGAGCAGGGAATGTTTGCTATCATGAACCCAGCTGTTCGTCACAGCCGGAGGAAGTCAATTAGGGCCAAAGGGCATCAAAGAACTTATAGCTCAGTGCTCCCTGGTGGGGAAGAATTCAAGAAGTTCTATGAGCTGTTGAATACGACCAGACAAGGAGGAATATGGAAAAAGCCACCTGACCATTTTGTCTTCTCAGGTCCGGGTTTGATAAGACAGGGAGGGAAGTCTGTCTTATTCCCAAGTGCACTACCAGCCGTAGGCCCCAGGAAGAGGAAATGTGGAAGAGTTCTGTGTTAACAAGCCCCGGGCTGGGACCAAGGGGACAAAATGCCACAATGAATGCAGTATCTGCTAACCCAGTGCCTTCTCCAGGGTCACCGTTCCTCAGAAAACAAAGCAAACTCCCTGAGGTGGTGCATTTTATAGGGAATGTGATCAATTAACTTCCTGGACAGAAAATCTGCAAACAGAATTGACTGGAGAAAGTCTCAAACACAGATGGACTGGTTTGATTAAGAGTTTCTTGATCCTATTTCGGAAGCAAAGCAGCTGTTAGCAACAAAAAGGAATTTGTGGCCACATAAATCAGAGGAAACGTGCTGGTTCCCGGAGCGAGGATGGATGAGGGTAGTTGACATGTTGCCTTCTGCCAACTTCCGTAGGGGTTATCCATCACTCGCCCTATATATGTGGCTTTCCCAGCGGGCCACGCTCACTAAAGCTCCGATGTCCTCAACACAGCAATCAGCAACACACCTGACTGTAGACCACACTCTCCCTAGGAAATGCATCCTCTAAGTTTTTAAGAAATATAAACAGTCTATCAAAAAATTATAATGTCAAAGGGACCCGAAAAGATGAACACAAAATATTCATAAAGATAACTCTGATCCCTCCAGATAGTCTTCCTCTGTTCATCCTTGAAACCTCTACTTGCCCATTTCTCGTATTCAAACCATCCCTGAGTGCCAAACACACCTGGCATCCACCTCTTCTCTCCACACCCATCCCCACAGTCTCAGCTACCTTCCTTCCTCGCCTGGTTCACCACGGTGGTCTGGTCTGACGGGGGTCGTAGCAATACTTGTTTCTTGGCCTAAGCTCCCTCTATCCCATATTGCCACCAGAGTGGTCTTGTTAAAAACACAAATCTGACCACGTACCACCGTCCCCCTCCACCAATGCACTTCCATGGCTTCCCATCGCTCCAAGGATAAACACCAATCCTTGGCACGGCTGTGAGGCCCTGCATATTTGGCCCCTGCCCACCTCTCCAGCGTCATTTTGAACCGTGGTCCCCCAGCCACCGACCGCACTCGAGTCACGCCTGGCCTTCTCCTGTTACAGGGCCTTTGACGGTGCTGCTGCCGCTGTCTGGGATGTCCTTCACTCTCCCTTCACCTGGTCAAATTCCATTCTTTCTTCCGGTTTCATGTCAATCATCACTTACCAGGGAAGGCTCTTAGCACTTAGCACAGTTAAACTGTTTCCACTTATTTGTGTGGTTATTTGATTAACGTCCAACCCAACAGAGTACACAGCAAGCTCTTTGAGCACAGAGATGACATAGGCTTTTGCTCGTCACCGCATCACCAATGCGTGGTTTATAGCTGGCACCTGAAGGTGCTCAACACATACTTGCTGAATTAATACATGCAAAAATTACTGCATGGCATTTCGAGTTAGCACAGTCCATAGAGTGCTTCTTCCTCTTTTCACGCCGTTAACCAGATTTTAGCCTTGTCTTATGTAACGCTGGAAGTAAAGCGGAACTGAGGAAGATACGTGCCTCCTGACCCACGACAGAAAAGCAGTGACTACGCCCATAGTCTGAAAAGCCCCACCTGAAACTCAGGTTCGATCAGTTCACCCAGGAAAGCAGTGCCCGTGAGAAGGAGGTGCTGATGGAACGCAGGTGGAGCCGTGCAGTTAGGTGACCTCTAATGACCCCCAGCGCCGCTCCTCCTCCAGGCCAGCGAGAGGCTCACGCGGATGGGAGCATGACCAGCGGCTGTCTTTCCGACCCGCCATCTCTCGGACTGTGTTTGCTGTCATGGTCACAGAATCAGGACGCTCAGTGTGCACACCCAGTGACCCGTCTTCAGTGTCTAACATGGAGGGTGTGGACTAAGGGAAATGAAGGCCAAGAATCTATTTCAGACATGGTATCATCTGGAAAGAGAAGAGAGAACGGTCTAGAGATAGAGTTGGAAAAGAATAAACTAAGCGTATGAAGGAAGAATATTTTCCCACAGCTCTAGCACAGTAAGGTTCAAGGGAAGTAGGGAGGAGGTGGTTATGATGGCTCAGATTACTCAAGTAGATAAAGGTTATAGCACACTGGGTACTCCACGGTCAACAATTAACCTTGCGCCAGTCTCTTCCTGAGGCAGGAGAGGCCTGTTTGAAGTGCATCTGAAACCGTGGTGATGTATCGGTAACAAGACTACTCGAATGACCTCTTGGAGTGATGGCCTCTCTAGCTTCCCAGACAAATTGTTGTTATTTCTCCTTGTCAGCACGAAAAAGTTGAAAGCCATTTTATTTCACTGGGAACTAAGCTTCACGTCTTGGAGAAAGCCTCGCATTGAAGGTCAGAGGTGTTTAGTGTAGGTCACACCCATACCTGAGAGTCACAGCTCTTCTGAGTCACCAGCTTTTAGTAACAATCTAAAACACTGCAGTCATAGGCGAATTCCAAGCGTGGAATGTAAACTCATGTAATGAATGGATGGTTCTAACGTCGTGTGGCGTGTGTTCGATCACCCATCCAACACGGAAATCCAAACTTGACATCTTTGGGTCAGTGACGGGAATAGAAAGGGAATATGCCAGAGACTGTTTGCCCATCCTTGTGGCAGAGCATGATGAGCATCACTGTGCAGCCCCATCGTGATTAGCAGTGGGGTCATTCCGCCTGTGGAGCTGTGAGAGCCATTATCGGGTGGATAGGTTCAGCATGGCACAATGCCTGCCAGGTGCCAGTGCTCTTTTCTCTAATTCTCTGTTCTTGGAATGCACGCTTTTTAAAAATTTAGTATTCAAACATTACCAAGGAAACTCTTGTACCTCTGGTGGTGTAGTAGTGTTCCCGATTCCAATGTCTGCGACTGTCCCATAAAACTGGTAGAATAGGATCATCCACGTACCCTGGATCTGCACCACCCTTTCCAGTGTCATTGATGAGAGAGGTCCTGGGAGCAAGGTCACACCAACAAGAGAAAATGGCATCAATAACGAAGGGGAAATGCTGAGCTACTGAATGTACTCCACCCAAGTCAAAAAAATACACGCTTCAAATTTGTACTTGGCAATTCTCTACGATGCCTGGTTGTGGGTAATTTTCAGTGTTATTATTAATAATAAAATACATATGTTTTCCAAAAATGTACATTATTTGAGGGTAGGCACAAAATTAGTCTCCCACCTAATCTGTATATACTATGATCATACCATACATTTCATATTCTAGAAATGCAGTGACTCACTTCTAAGTTTTATAAAATAAGAAAAATAACAATTTTAATGTGTACTGCAGACCTGTTTAGAACCATATGAATCTATGTTTGCATATTATCATCTCAAATTAAACAATATGTGGAAATTACTTTCACTTGCTTATACTCTAGTTTTCCATGGTAAATTCTAGTATAAGTTGTTGAACTCAGTATGACAAAGGTTTCCCAGGGACTTGGAGAGTAACAACAAATATAATTACTATTACCGGCCAGGAGCAGTGGCTCACGCCTGTAATGCTAGCACTCTGGGAGGCCGAGGCGAGAGGATCACTCAAGGTCAGGAGTTCTAGACCAGCTTGAGCAAGAGTGAGGCCCCCGTCTCTACTAAAAAAATAGAAAGAAATTGGCTAGACAACTAAAAATACATATATAAAAAAAATTACCTGGGCTTGGTGGTGCATGCCTGCAGTCTCAGCTACTGGGGAGGCTGAGGCAATAGGATTGCCTGAGCCCAGGAGTTTGAGGTTGCTGTGAGCTAGGTTGACGCCACAGCACTGTAGCTCAGGCAACAGAGCAAGACTCTGTCTCAAAAAAAAAAAAAAAAATTATTATTACCAAGCAAAAAATATTATCACCAAGGATTAAATGATTAATTCTTAGTTTCCTTGCTATATTGTAAGTGAAAATCAAGTCTGTATCTATTTTTTTAATGCCAAGATTGTAAGAAAACTTTTAGAATTTTAATACAAGATATCTCTGTTAGAAATACTGATTTATTAATATATTTCAATTTAGATACAATGGGGATCTTTGATTGGCTGTCCTAACCTCAAATAAATCGGTGGATTTTCCAACAAATAAAGGTAATCATGCACTGGAATTCAGAATAATATTTTTGAACAACTCCTTCCATCTGCATTTGAGTTTCGACCATGTCCTTGTGAAAGTTCACACGTTATTCTGCAAATGTGGTCAGTGTTTGTTGACTGGCTGTCTCTGAGTAATCACTTCATACAGATTTGGACATTCTGCTCACCATGTCCAGACATCTGCTTATTCGACAGAAGTTAGAGCTTCTCGGGACTCATCCCAATTCTTGTAATTTCTGCTTAGCCCTGGATGAATCATTGCCGATCCCCAGAATGACATTTTGCAGTCTCTCAGATAGGATGAAAATCTGCCAGCCTTTCCATCTCCTGTTCTTTATAGCTCTCAGTGCTGGGCAAAAATACTATCTCCAAGGATTCTCATGAGGTCTAAATAGATGATGTTGAAGCTCCTTAGGAAAAAAAAATACTGTATCAATAGATGTGAGGCACTTATCATGATGTAATTGAAGATCCTTATAAGATATTGCAAACAACGTAGAATGTTTAATTAACTGCCCAGATAAAGCTTGAATGCTCAACATAGCATCACTTTTATGATTGTAAAAGTAATATTTGCTGTGTTTGGAAAAGACAAAAAGTAAAAATAAAAAGAAGACAATAAAAGAAATCACGCCTATCGTATCTCCACACAAAGACAGCTGAAAACAACAAACACTGAGGGCTGTCTGCCCTTTCCCTGTGAGGATGGTGCTCAGGACAGTGCGCTGGCTGTCACACGGGGGTCGCCCTCGGTCACTTGCACTGATGCAAGTACTGGCAGCGCTGGTCTTAGCTGCATCTCTCAGCAATGTGCTGGGTCCTCTGGGAGAATGTTGCTGTCGTTATGGGGCTGATGTATACACACGTACTGCACACTAAGACGCACGCACTTCTTTAAACTGAAGTCTAGAGCTTTATATCTCTTACATCCATCCAGAGTTCTTGGTCTGACATTTGGATTTCTACCTTCTTTCATTTTTCTCCTGTTATCTCTTTAGTCAAATGGAAATGCTTTTTTTTTGTTTTGGATTCATCTTCTTGTGGCCTCTAGGACTTGATTCATGCCGTCCCCGCCACCTGCAGGGCTCTCCGTACCTCGAGTGCCTGCGTCCTCCCATGTCAAACCTCAAGCTTATGGCAGTGACGGGCATGGGCTTTGGTGCCAGGCAGTTTGGGATCAAATTCTGAACCTGCCCCTGGCTATGGGATCTAAGCAAGTTATTTAACTTCTATTTGCCTCTGTGTTTTCATCCAGAAAATAGTTCTTACTTCATAGACGTGTTATGTTGATTATGTACATTAAAATATATAGAGGACGTCACACCTGGCTCATGGAATGTAATCAGAAATAGTTACATAACACTATCCTATTTTACCAATTTTATCAACTATAAATACATACTTATTTTTCACACTTGAACGTCTCTGAGATCAGAAAGTGTCATAGAATCAGTGGTGTCTTAAACTTAACTTACATGGCAGTGGCCTTAGGGTTGTGTGAGAGCCTTCCCCTGACACCTCCCGATGGAAATGCCAGCGTCTGGGAGTTTCAGTTTCTGTGAAATGTGGACACCCACTTGCACGCACAGTTGAGGGCAAAGACTCCAGAATCACCTGCCTGGCTCTGCCACTTCCTGTGCCCTTGGGCAAGTTACTTGATCCCCCTAAGTCTCTCGTTGCCCATCTGCAAATTGGTAGCAACAGTGGCATCTACCTCATAAAGCCGTGTCGTCATCGAATCATAGAATGAATGTAAAGCACTTAGCCTCGTACGTAGCAAATACTTAATAACTAAATATTTTTGAGTGCTTAGTATGTACCAGTAATTACGTGTAGTAATTGTGTTCTAAAGGCTTTCCATGGCTAAATTTATTTAACACTCCCCAAAACCTTATGACGGGGTGCTGTAATCATCCCTGTTTTACAGACAGGGAAACTGAGGCACAGAGGGTGACAGCTGGGCAGGGTCGCCCTGCTGTGAAGAGGCAGAGCCACACTTCAGAATCCCTGCTTTTCCCTCTGGGCTCTGCCGCCACCCTGCCCATAGGAACCAGGCAGGCGCGCTCCTGAGCTGCCGTGCGGGGAGGGTGTCCAGGTCTGCGTCACTGTCCTGCGACCCACGAGTCTGACCTCTTGCACAGAGGAAATGTTCAGTAAACGGTTGGACAAAGTACCATTGTCTAGTCCTACCTGGGCTGAGCTTCGTGGCCGTCAGCCAAACCCCCGCAAGGGCCAGCAGCTGCAGAGTTTGTTAAAACTGGAGCCCGCGGGTTGCACGCACACCCGGGGTCTTTACCCGCAGGCAAGCACAGAGTGAGGCCGAAGAGGGAGCCGATTGCTCCGGGCGACGGAGCGGCCGCAGCAAAGCACCACAGTTTCTCGTTGCGGTGAAGCTCCGGCCACGGCCAGAGCCACAGCCCCGCTTCGCGTGGGTTCCACAGGCGGGCCGCGGCGTGGGGATTTGCAGAAAAAGGACTGGAAAGCCAGCTTGGGGCAATGGCCCCGGCAAAGGTCCTTGCCCGCGCGTAGACTGGATTTCTTTGTATTCTTCCACTTCCTGGGTGTCCCTTCAAGCTGCACTGGAAAAACCGCACAAGGTGACCCTGAGACGTGAGGGGCCCTGCGAGGCGGAGGCGCTGGCCTCAGGGAGTGTGTTCCCTTGCTGGGTGGAGCCGGAACTGACCGGGACAGCTCCGGCGCTGCCCAAGCGCTCTGCGCAGTGGTGGCCGGACTCCAGAGCAGGCGAGTGGGGGTTGGAGGGGCGGCGGGAGAGGACACAGGACAGCCTGGCAGGAGGGACAGGCCAGGGCTGACTGGCAGGTGCTTCAAAGACAGGCCCGGGCCGCCCAGTGGCGCATGTATCTAGGTCGGTGCGTTTTAAATACCCAGGCCAATCTCGCATCCTTGTTCATCTATAATTATCTTTATAAGACATTTCTTAACTTCTCTCATGGTCCTACCCATAAAACAAGTCATAAAGCTTCAGGGAGATGTTGGATATATTTTTAATTAGGTGAAAAAACAAAATACTTTCCTTAATCTTCTCGGCACTTACAAATTAAAGTACATGTTCTAGAAGTACAGAAACCCTGTCTTATTCTTCATTGTCTTCTTCGCAACTAGCACATAGTAGGTATTCAACAAAATCTTTTTGAGTCAATGCAGAATAAAATGACTATCCAAGAGTAAGTGGGTTCTACTCTGGTTTTGAGTGCAGACATTACCGCGGAAGTGGTCCCTGTCCCTGGGTGCCCAGTGGTGCTGACTGTTTTTCTCCCCATCCGTCTTGGAGCCAGATTCAGCATTTTGACACGTTTCCACTTGTATCTTCTGGCCAGAAACCTAACATCAAAAGTAAAACTAAAGCACGGTGAAAAGAGCAGTGGTTTCCATGGATTGGGAGTGGGAGCTTGAACAAGTGAGGCACGGAGGATATTTAGGGTGGTGAAACTATTCTGTATGATACTGTAATGGGGGAGACATGACATATGCATTTGTCAAAACCCATAGAACTTTACAGCACTAACAATGGACTTCAATGCATGCAAATTTTTAAAAAGCCACTTAGGAGGGTGGAGGCTCCTCAGATGAAATGCAGAATGGAACTGTATTACAAGCGTATGAAACAATTTCACTGCAGGGGGGTGGGAGAAGGGCGCTGACCTAAGTAACTCTGGATGTGAGAGGAGTCTGTGGGCTAAGGGCCAGAGAAACCACATGAGCACTGCACTCTAGATAAAAAAGTTGTTTCTCACCAAGGTGTAGGTTAACATGTCTGATACCAGGACACATATAAACTGAAATGGAACAATTCAGTAAATGGATGGTTTCTCACTGCTAAAGTGGGAATTTACAGATAATCAAAGGGAGGAGGCTGCATCGTCCATGTGGTAAGGGTTTAGAGTTCAAGAGATTGAGTATAAACTGACGTTTAGCTTAATATAGATATAGATGGTGTCTTAGTCTGCTTTGTGCTGCTGTAAGAGAATACCTGAGACTGGTAACTTGTAATAAACGAATTTGTTAGCTCCTAGTTCTGGAGGCTGGGAAGTCCCATATCAAGGTACTGGCATCTGGTAGGGTCTTCTTGCTGCGCCATCCTAAGGCCGAAGGTGACAGGGCAAAGAGAGAGGGCCAAACTCGCCCTCTTATAATAATACCAATCCCTCCCATGATGGGAGAGCCCTGATCACCCCTGACGGTCCTACCTCTTGTGCTGTTACAATGGTAATAAATTCCAACAGGGGACAAACGTTTAAATCATAGCAGATGGTTACACACAGAAATATTTACATATGTGTGTGTACACACAGGTGTGTATATATCCTTGCTCTGTCAGCTGAGAGGGCCTAGGAGGAATGACACCCCAGTTCCACGAGCACACTAGTACCCAGACGTTGACTTCTAACACCGCTCTCCGATAAGGAAACCAGGGCTCTTTAGAAAAATGGCAGATTCCAGGACAGGGGCAGGAAATATACAAAATGATCCTGAAGCACCTTGTACTAGCAGAAAGCAAGAAAGTGTTAAACACGCACACAGTTAAGGGGCGTCCACAGTCAACCGAGAGAGCTCCCAACGGCCAAAGCTGGGACGATTTAAGCAACAAAGTAATATTAAATTATAACCCAAAGTATAAAATAAACATCTGTGAGTTCATACTGATATACGTAAATGATTGAATACATAGATAAATGGGGAGAAGGGACAAAGCTCTTGTACAGAATCCCAGATAATTTAGGTAGAAAATCCACCCCCAAGCAGGTGGCGCCTGGCTCCCGGCCTTACGTGTGGACTGAGCGTCCCAACTTCCTCTCGAAGAGGACAGTATGAAGGGGGGGGTGGAAACTGCTTTAAGGGGAGAAAGCTGCCAAACAGGTAATCAAGGTCAACTCCAACAGCGATTGGTCACAGTGATGCACACACCTCTGGTATGACGTGATGAGAACGTCACTTTACCTTTGCAATCTTCCTCGCCAAAACCCACACCTCCAAATTAATCATGAAGAAAAAGATCAAACAAATTCCAACAGACGGACATGCTACAAAACACCGGACCGGGACTCCCAAAACTGTGAAGGTCATCAAAAGCAAGGGAAGTCTGAGAAACTGTCACAGGCAAGAGGAGCCCTGCAGACATAACCACTATTAATAAATGTAAAGTGGTTTCCTGGATGAGAGGCTGTGACAGAGAAAGAACATTGAGTTGAAACACACACACACACACACACACACACACACACACACACACACACACACGACTAAGGAAATCTAATGAAATCTGTACTTTAGTTAACAATAACGAGCCAGCGTTGGTTCATTAACTGTGGCAAATGCACCACGCTAATGTGGGATATTACTAGCAGGGGAAGCTGCTCGTGGGGTAGCGTCTATGCGAACCCTCTCCACTGTTCTCCCAACTTTTCTGTAAACGTAAAACTGTTCTAAAGCAAAAGGATTATTTTGTCTAAAAATCCGACTATAGATTTACAGGGAGACTACAGAGGTCACCTCACACCTCCCCGCTCAGCTGAATCACACTCCTCCACTAGCCGACTCTGCACTCTCTGCAGACTCTTCCTCCTGCGTCCCCTCATCCAGTCTCTGTTCTCTGTTTTGACTCTTTCTCAGTCCTCCATTCCTACTCGACATACACAGCTTCTAAAAATCTCTAAGCAAGTCAGTTGTTTTTTTTTAGCCTAGTGGGTTTTTTTTAATTTTCATTTTTATTTCAGGGTATTATGAGGGTACAAACATTTTGGTTACATTTTATGTCTTTGCCTCACCCAAGCGAGGTTAGAGGCATGCCCTTCCCCTCTGCAATGCTCCGCGTGTCCTTTAGTTGTGGATTTACCCCCCATCCCCCTAATCCCTGTAAAGTATTTCTGCCATGTGAGCACCCTAGTGTTGATCAGTTAGTGCCAGTTTGATGGCAGTACAAGTGGAGCCCATTCTTCCAATCTTCTGATACCTCACTTTGGATAATGGGCTCAAGTTCAATCCAGGAAAATATAAGAGGTGCTAGATCACTGTCGTTTCTTATGATTGAGTAATATTCCATTGTAAACATATACCAAATTTTAATAATCCACTCATGAACTGATGAACACTTGGGTTGTTTCCACATCTTTGCAATAGTGAATTGTGCTGCCATAAACATTTGGGTGCAGATGTCTTTATCATAGAATGTTTTGTGCTGTTTTGGGTAGATGCCTAATAGTGCTATTGCTGGATCGCATGGTATTTCTATTTTTAGCTCTCTGAGGAATCTCCAAATTCTTTTCCACAGAGGTTGCACTAATTTGCAGTCCCACCAGCAGTGTGTGAGTGTTCCTGTCTCTCCACATCCTCACCAGCATTTGTTGTTTTGGGATTTTT
>CAUYSK010115607.1:0-40912 GCA_963575035.1 Avahi laniger
TCTTCCATTCATTCCACCATTAGTTTCAGTCTAACATCTGTTTCCAGCACTAAGCAGGTCGGATGCACTGGCCTATGAATCATCTGGCACTCAAGAAACTCTTCGGTGTGGCAATGGTGGCAGCAGTGTAAGAGGTGGTATCTGATGTACAGTTTAAGTCTTATCCTTGGTGCCAAATGTGGCAGCTAGTGTTAAGTGGCTACATCGATATTATCTTCTCTTGATTACCTCTGCTGCTACCTCTGCAATATGATTTTGGGCATTGTTTCTGGCTGCTGGATTCCAATCTGGTTTACCATGCCTTCTAGAGATTTAATAAACTACCTCATATCCTTTAAATAAATTCAGCGTCTGCTTATATTAGCCACAGTTGGTCTCTGTTACTCTTGCTGAGATTACCAATGTACTTATTTAATCATAGCATTCAACCAAAGTGATCATTTCCTCTTTCTAGAAATATTCTTATCCCTCAGTTTCTATGATACCACGTTTTCGGTTTTCTTTTTCCTCTCTGGCAACTCTTCAGTTTTTGTTGCTGACACTGCCTTTTCCTCAACATATCATTTAAATATTTCAACTTCACAGGATTAGGCCTTATCTTTTCATAATATGTTCATGTCTTAAGTGATCTCACATACTTACATGGTTTGAAATAAAATCAATTTGCTGATGACTTCTAAATTTATTTCCCCAGCACAAACCAATGTTACAAGTTCTATATCTGCTTGTTTAACTGTACTCAGTATATTTGCTTGGATGTCTCATATGCAACCCAAACTTAAAGTTATGATATTTGCCCCTAAAATTGTCTTATTTCATCTACCCAGTACTCATGTCATAAATCTTTGAATCATCCTTGACTTTTTGTCTCTTACTCCCTAAATTCAACCAATCCCCAAGTCCTACCAATTCCTTTTCAGCTATGTTAACTTCTATGTTTTCATCACTTTGGATCTAATTACCGTCACTTCTTGCTTGACTTCCTGTATTCACTTAACTGATTCCTGAATTCACTCTTATTCTCACCAATCCATTCTCTGTGTGGTAGTCAGATTGCTCTTTACAAAAATGGAAAATTGATCATGTCACTTCTCTATTGAGAATACTTCAATGGCTTCCCATTACTCTTAGGATGAAGTCCAAAATACTTAACCTATGACGATCTCCTTGACCTGGCCTCTTTTGACCTTGCTAGATTCTTATGCCCTTCTTCTATTGTGTATTAGTCAGCATATAGCTAGAAGAACAGAGGAACCATTTTAATGAGTGAGATTTTACCTGGAGCTCCAGAAGCTGCTATTCTCTCTTGGCTAGAACTCACTATCCTTTACTTTTCTTTAATGTGCTGGAGGCACTGTACCTGCTCCTGCCGTTGTTGGGCTGTTGGAAATAAACAGACACCTTCCTTTATGCAGATGCTGCTAAAAAACGTTTACTGACTACTGGATCCCAGAGCCTTCTACTTCTATTGCTGCTACTACCAGAGGCTCCACCATAAGCAGAATAAAAAGGCTTCTTCATTACTCTTACTTTCTAATGTCCCTCCAGTCCTGACTATTGGCAGAAATTAACAGGAAATGTGCTTATAAAAGATTTGGCAAAATGTAGTTTGCAGGCTTCCAGCCCCTGTGACTAAAGGAAAACACAAATAATTGGCACATGTTCCTATTCTAATTTTTCAAATTAACTAAACTCTTGGCTTTTAAACTGAATGCTATTAAGACAAGACACACATACACACTCAGTCATTCACACAGTTTTCATAGCAATAATACAAATTTATATTTTGGGTCTTAGCTTAAACAACAGTTTATCAATAAAGCTATTTTTGGCCCAACATGTTAATCTGGGTTTCTCAATATATGCACTCTGGCACTCTGCACCTTTCCTTAAAACATTCATAAAATTGAGACTAACTAGGCCAAATGCAGTGGTTCACACCTGTAATCCTAGCATATTGGGAGGCCAAGTTGGGAGGATCTTTTGAGGCCAGGAGTTCAAGACTAGCCTGAGCAAGAGTGAGATCTTGTCTCTACAAAAAATAGAAAAGTTAGCCAGGTATGGTGGCGCATGCCTGTAGTCTCAGCTACTTGGGAGGCTGAGGCAGGGGATCACTTGAGCTCAGAAGTTTGAGATTGTAGTAAGCTCTGATGATGCCACTACATTCTAGCCAGGGAGACAGAGAAAGACTTTGTCTCAAAAAAAAAAAAATGAGAGAGAGAAAGAGAGAGACTAAATAATTAAATGCATAATTATTCATTCAATATCTACCTCTCATGCCAAACTGAAAAGTCATTGAAGAGGAAGACATATATGTTTTCTTTATTGCTACATCTCCATTGGATGGAGCATGGAATATCTGGAATAAATATTTGCTAAATAAATGAAGTATATCTTCGATTATAGCATTCAAAAGGGTGGTTCCTTCATTCATTGTCAATAATCCCTTTAGGGACAAAACATTTACTAATTCTGAACAGTTATTTTATCATTGGGCAATAGAGTCAGTTTCTCAGGGATTTCTCTCCTGTTATAAATAAAAAGATGGACAAAAATGACATGTTAGCTTCATTAGTTTCCCTTGGTAAATTGTTGTGGTGGTTAATTTTAGTTGTCAACATGACTGGATTAAAGAATACCTAGAGAATTGGTAAAGCATTATTTCTGGGTGTGTTTGTGAGGGGGTTTCCAGAGGATATTGGCCTGAGTCAGGCTGAGTGGGGAAGATCTGCTCTCAGTGTGGACAGACACTATCCAATTGGCTAGGGGCCCAGAGAGAAGATAAAAGGAGAGAAAAGTATTTCCTCTTTCTCTGTCCTGGAGCTGAGACACTCTCCTCCTCCTGCCCTTGAACATCAGAACTCCAGGCTTTCTGGGCTTGGAACCCCAGAACTTACACCAGCCCCCACCCTGGGTTCTCAGGCCTTTGGCCTCAAACTAAGAATTACGGCATTAGCTTCCCTGGTTCTGAGGCTTTTGGGTCTTGGATTGAACCATGCTACCGGCATCCCAGGGTCTCCACCTTACAGATGGCCTGTAAAGGGACTTCGCAGCCTGCACAGTCACATAAGCCAATTCCCCTAATAAATCCCTTCTCATCTACCTACCTACCTACCTATCTATATATCTACCTAACCTATTTATATATCCTATTGGTTTGTTCTTTTTGTAAAACCTTGACTAATACAGTTGCATTGGAAGTATGAACACCCAGATATTTTTCAATAATCTAATATATTTCAAGGTAATTTAAGTAACCACAAAGATAGTTATGGCAATAGGTAGGAAAAGATAGGTAGGACAATAGGTAGGTCATTGTCAATGAACTGAACTGTTAAATTATTGCAGAGAGAGAAGAAAGGAAGACAAGATAAGTTAAATGAGAAGGTGACTGATGCAGTTCTTCTAGGAAGACTTAATTTTTTTTTAGGGAAATAAGAAGCAATGTTATCCAATGAGAGTTCATAGGCTAAGGAAGAATGTAAAGACTTAAATAAAAAGGGGAAATTTTGAAGCAGTCATTGTAAAGGCTTCAATAAAGATAACTATAAGAATTTTTGCACAGCTTTGAGAACCTGAGGAGACATTTGATACCTTGAAATTTCAGGAATTATAATTGGCACCCTGTTGACATTTTATCAAGTAACTCCTGATGTTTGGAAGAAATGCTTAATGTCATTAGTGAGGGTTAGCAAGGCAGACATGGGCTGGTGAGCGCATTACTGAAAAGTTTATCATGAAATCCAGTCTGAAAACAAAGGCAGAATGGGAGTAATGGATTTGGAGATAAGTGGTATAAGACAAAAATTGGAAGACAATAAATTCAACAGTGTTAATAAATTGGTAGGAAAATATGAGGCTAGATTAGAAAAAAAAGCTCTTAAATGAGAAATTCCCACTAAGACCAAAGGTTCACAGATGGTTGAAAAGTATTGATGTTATCAAGGACTTCAAGTAGAAGCAGAATAAGAAAGCGTGCACAGAGGTTCGAAGGATGAGAGGTTCTTGATTAAGGGCTACAGAACAATACTCTAGAAGTACATACACCTAGCCCTGTTCCAGACTACCTGGGTTGAAGTAAGTGGAAAAAACAGAAGATCTTTTAGAAAAGGAAAAATATCTTACATTTTTACTGATACAAAATATTTTACATGTTTATGCATTACATGAATATTTGTTACATGTATAGAATGTAAAATGATCAAGTAAGGGTGCTTGGGATATCTATCACCTTGAGTATTTATCATTTTTATGTGTTTGTAAAATTTCAAGTCTTCTCTTCTAACTACTTTGAAATATACAATGCATTGTCGCTAACTATAGTCACCTTACTCTACTATCAAATATTGGGTCTTATTTGTTTTTTCAAACTGTGTATTTGTACCCACTAACCAACCTCTCTCTGTTCCGCTTCCCAACCATATACCCTCCCTAGCCTCTGGTATCTGTTATCCTACTCTCTAATTCCACGAGATCAATTTTTTAGTTCTCACATGTGAGTGAGAACATACAGTATCAGTCTTTCTGTGCCTGGCTTATTTAACTTAAGATAATGAGCTCCAGTTCCATCCATGTTGCTTCAAATGACATGATTTCATTCTTATTTATGGCTGAATAGTATTCCATTGCGTATATACACTACATTTTATCCATTTGTCCCTCAGTGGACAAAGCTTGCTTTCCTATCTTTGCTATTATAAATAGTGCTGCAATAAACATAAGAGTGCAAGTATTCCTTTGATATACAGATTTCTTTTCATTTGGATAAATACCCAGCAGTGGGATTGCTGGATCATATGGTAGTTATACTTTTAGTGTTTTGGGAAATCTCCATACTATTTTTCATAGTGTTGTACTAATTTACACTGCCACCAACAGCGTGTAAGAGCTTCCTTTTCTTAGTATTCTTGCCAGCATCTGTTGTTTTGGTTTTTTTAATACTAGTTATTCTAACTGAAGTAAGGAGATATCTCATTGTGGTTGTGGTTTGCATTTACCTGATGCTTAGTAATGTTGACCATTTTTCATATACCTGTTGACCATTTATATGTCTTCTTTCGAGAAATGTCTATTCATGTCCATAGTCCAATTTAATGGGGACTTTTTTTTACTGTTGAGTTGTTTGAGCTCCTTATATATTCTGGATATTAGTTCCTTATCAGATGAGTGGTTTATAAATATTTTCTTCCATTCAATACTTTGTATTTTCACTCTGGTTGTTTCCTTTGCTGTGCAGAAGCTTTTTAGTTTAATTTAGTCCCATTTGTCTTTTTTGTTATAGTTGTCTGTACTTTTGAGGTTTTAGACATGAAATAATTGCTTAGACCAATGTCTTGAAGTGTTTTCTCTGTTTGTTTTCTAGTAATTTCATAGTTTGGGGTCTTACATTTAAGTCTTTAATCCATTTTGAGTTGATTTTTCTATATGGGAAGAGATAAGGATCCAGTTTCATTCTTCTGTACATGGTTATCCAATTTTCCAAGCACCATTTATTGAAGAGGACATGCTTCGCTCAGTGTATGTGGTTGGCATCTTTGATAAAAGTCAGTTGGATGTAAATATGTGGATTTATTTCTGTACTCTTCGTTCCATTCCATTGGTCTAAGTGTCTGTTTTATACCAATATCATGCTGTTTTGTTTACTATATCCTGGTAATATATTTTCAAGTCAAGTAGTGTGATGCCTGCAGCTTTGTTCTTTTTGTTTAGGATTTCTTTGGCTATTCAGGTTATTTTTTGGTTTCATATGAATTTTAGGATTGTTTTTTCTAATTCTGTCAAAAATGATGCTGGTATTTTAATACAGATTGCATTAAAACTATAGATTGCTTCAGACAGTATGATCATTTTAATGACATTAATTTTTCTGTTCCATTATCATGGATGTCTTTCCATTAGTTTGTGTCCTCTTTAATTTCTTTTTTTTTTTTTTAATTTCAGGGTATTACAGGGGTATAATTCTTTGGTTAAAGCAATTGCCTTTGCACCACCCGAGTTAGAGCTACAAGCATGCCCATCCCCGAGAGAGACTCACCGCATCAATTAGATGTGAATTTACCCATCCCCTCCTCCCCCCTCCAACCTGTCCGAAACCCTATGAATGTTATTTATCATATGTGTAAATTATTGATGATCGATTAGTATCAATGTAATGGTGAGTACATGTGGTGTTTGTTTTTCTATTCTTGTGATACTTCACTTAGGAGAATGGGCTCCAGCTCCATCCAGGATAATACCATAGGTAGTTCACTATTTTTTATGGCTGAGTAGTACTCCATGGTATACATATATCACATTTTATTAACCCACTCGTGATTGATGGGCACTTGGGTTGGTTTCACATCTTTGCAATTATGAATTGTGCAGCTATAAACATTCTAGTGCAGATGTCTTTTTTATAGAATGTCTTTTTTTCCTTTGGGCAGATACCCAGTAGTGGGATTACTGGAAGAAATGGTAGTTCTACTTTTAGTTCTTTGAGGTATCTTCCTACTACTTTTTTGCCTCTTTAATTCTTTCATCAGTGTTTTGTAATTCTCCTTGTAGAGATCTTCCACCTCCTTCATTAAATTTATAACTACATAGTTTATTTTTCTGTAGCTATTTTAAATGGAATTGCCTTCTTGATTTCTTTCTCAGCTAGTTCATTATTGGTGTATGGAAATGCTAATGATTTTTGCATGTTGATATTTTTTCTTTTCTTTCTTTATTTTTCTTTTTTCTTTTTTTGGTGGGGGAGGGGGAAACAGAGTCTCTCTCTGTTGCCCAGGATGTAGTGCAGTGATATCATCATAGCTCACTGCAACCTCGAACTCTTAGACTCAAACAATCCTCCTGCCTCAGCATCTTTAGTAGCTGGGATTACAGGCTTATGCCACCACATCTGGCTAATTTTTTTGTATTTTTTGTACAGTCAGGGTCTTGCTATGTCTCTCAGTCTGGTATTGAACTCCTGGTCTCCAATGATCCTCCTGCCTTGGCCTCCCAAAGTGCTGGGATTATTGATATGAGCCATGGAGCCTAGCTGATTTTTGTATATTGATATTTTAGCCTGCAACTTTGTTTATCAAATCTGGGAGATTTTGATGGAGTCTTTGGGTTTTTCTAGATATAGGATCATATCATCAGCAAAGTGGGACAATTTGACTTTCCAATTTGAATGCATTTTATTTCTTTCTTTTGCCTGATTGCTCTGGGTAGGACTTCCAGTACTATGTTGAATAAGACTGGTGAAAGCAGGTATTCTTGTCCTGTTCCTGATGTTAGAGGTAGGGCTGTCATCTTTTCCCTATTCAGTATGATGTTAGCTGTGGGTTTGTCATATATGGTTTTTCTTATTTTGAGGTAAGTTTCTTCTATTCCTAGTTTTTTGGGAATTTTTTATTATGAAGAGATATTTAATTTTATCAAATGCTTGTCTGTATCTGTCTAGATGCTCATATGGTTTTTGTCTTTTAGTCTCTTGATGTGAAGTATCACATTTATTTGTGTATGTTGAACCTTCTTTGCATCCCTGCTATAAATCCCATTTGGTCATGGTGTATTATCTTTTTGATGTGTTGTTGGATTCAGTTTGCTAGTGTTTTGTTGAGGATTTTTATATCTCATCTATGTTCATCATGGATATTGGCCTGCAGTTTTATCTTTGCATGTGTGTCCTTGTCTGGTTTTGGTAGCAGGGTAATGCTTATCTCATAGATGAGTTAGGGAGAGTCCTTGCCTTTCAAATTTTTTGGAATAGTTTCAGAATTTGTATTATTTTTCTTTACATATTTGGTAGAATTGGGCTATGAATCTGTCTAGCCCTGGGCTTTTCTCTGTTGGAAGAATTTTTATTATCAGTTCAATCTTTCTACTCTTTATTGATCTGTTCAGATTTTCTATTTCTTCCTGATTCAATTTTGGTAGGTTGTATGTTTCAAGAATCTATACATTACCTTTAGGTTTTCCAGTTTGTGAGCACATGGTTGTTCATAGTAGTCTCTGATGATCTTTTGTATCTCTGTGGTATCAATTGTAACATGTCGTTTTTCACTTCTAGTTTTGTTTATTTGGGTTTTATCTCTTCTTGGTTAGTCTAACAGTGGTTTATCAATTTTGTATATTTTTTCAAAGAACCAACTTTTCATTTCATTGATCCTGTGTAATTTTTTTAGTCTCTATTTAATTTAGTTCTGCTCTGATCTTTATTATTTCTTTCCTTCTAGTAATTTTGGGTTTGGTTTGTTCTTGCTTTTCTATTAATAGTTCCTTGAAGTGCATCACTAGGTCGTTTACTTGAAGTCTTTCTAATTTTTTGATGTAGGTGTTTATAGCTATAAAATTCTCTCTTAGCACAGCTTTTATAGTATCCCACAGGTTTTGGTATTCTGTGTTTTCATTTACATTTGTTTTAAGACAGTTTTTTATTTCCATCCCTATTTCTTCATTGACCGAATGGTTATTCAGGAAGATATTGTTTAATTTCCATCTATTTGTATAGCTTCTAAGGTTCCTCTTTGTGTTGATTTCTGGTTTTATTCTATTGTGGTCTAAGAAGATATTTGATATGATTTCAGTTTTTAAAAATTTGTTAGGACTTGTTTTATGGACTAACATATGGTCTATCCTGGAGAATGTTCCATGTGTGGATAAGAATAATGTATATTTTGCAGTTGTTGGATAGAATGTTCTGCAAATGTCTGTTAGGATTATTTGGTCTGGAGTCCAGTTTAAACTCAAGTTTCTTTGTTGATTTTCTGTCCAGATGATCTATCTAATGCGGAGAGTGAGTTGTTGAAGTCCTCCACTATTATTATATTGGACTCTATCTCCCTCTTTAGATCTAGTAATATTTGTTTTATGAATCTGGGTGCTCCAGTGTTGGGGGATATATATATCTATATATATATATATAATTATATAATTATTATATCCTCTTGGTGGATTGATCCCTTTATCACTATAGTGATGCTCTTTGTCTTTCTTTTTTTATAATTTTTTACTTAAGTCTGTTTTATCTGATATAAGTATAGCCACTCCTCCTTGCTTTTGGTGTCTGCTTGCATGGATTATCTTTCTTCATCCTTTTACTTTGACTCTACATGTGTCTTTGCAGGTAAAGTGTTTTGTTGCAGGCAGCACATAGCTGATCATGTGTCTTGTATCCATTCAGCCAGTCTATGTCTTTTAAATGCAAAATTTAATCCATTTATATTCAAGGTTATTAATGATATGTGAGGTTTTGTTACTGTCATATAGTTGTTTTCTGGTTGTTTTGTATGTTCTTTTTTTTCTCGTGTTGATTGTCATTGTGATTTGGTGGTTTACTATAGCGGTAATATTTGAATCCTTTCTCTTCCTCATTTGTGTGTTTAGTTTATCAGTGAGTTTCATTCTTTCATGTGTTTTCATTATGGCAAATTTTGTTTTTTCACTTCCAAGTCCTAACTTGTACTCTCTTCAGCATTTCTTATAGGGCTGGTCTGCTGATAATGAATACCCTCAACATTTATTTATCTAGGAAAGACTATTTCTCCTTCATTTATGAAGGGTCACTTTGCTGGATATAGTATCCTTGGGTGGCCATTTTTTTCTTTCAGCATTTCGAATATGTCATCCCATTCTCTCCTAGCCTTTAAGATTTCTGCTGAAAAATCTCCTATTTTTCTGATAGTGGCTCCTCTATAGGTGATTACACACTTTTCTACTTTTTTCATATCCTCTCTCTTTCTGGTGGTGCATTCAGGCACTGGCTGTGACAGGCAGGGGCAAGATGTTCCCAAGCTGCTGGTGGAATGTGAGGTGTAGGGGCAGCAGCAGCTGCTCTGTGGGTCTGCCACCAGGGACGCTGGGGCTACTTTCAGTGGGAGCAGAGTAGGCAGGCAGCTGTGGGATGCATGGCTTCCTTAAGCCTAGGTCCCACAGCAGCCCACAACAGCAGCAGTGGAATTTGTCCTTGAAGTGCATGAAAATTCCTGGCCTCCCTTCTCTCTCCTTGGCCCAATGGTGGCAGTGGCAACCCCAGGCCCCAGGGCAGTATATCAGCTCTTGAATTTCAAGAGACAAATTCATGTTACATTTAGTTTGAGAAAGTGGGAATGTTAAAGGCAAAGATATGGGGGTGTTTTTTATGGTGGAACAGGGTCCTAAAGGGTCTCATGAGGGAAACAAAGAGACTGGTCAGGGATGGAGTAGGCCTGAGACCTAAGGAGGCAAGCTAGATAAGGTGATTAGAAATAAACTAAGTTTTATATTAAAGTCTTTGAGTGTTGGTCAAAGGAATTAAGAGGATTAGGAGATGTATTAGTTTTTTAATTCTGCTATAATATTACCACAGACTTAATGGCTTACAACAACATAAATTTATTATCTGTTCTGTAGATTAGGAGTCTAACATGAGTCTCATCTGGCTGGAATAAGAGTGGGGGGAAGGATTGTGTTCCTTTCTAGAGGCTCTCAGAGAGAATCTGTGTCTTTGCTTTTTCAATCTTCATACTACCATATTCTTTGGCTCACTGTCCCCTTCCTCCATCATCAAAGCCAGTAATGTTGCATCTCTCTGACCATTCTTCTGTAGTCGCATCTCACTCTGAGATGCAACTTGTCTTCTGCCTTCCTCTTTGACTTTTAAGGATGCTTGTGATTACATTGTGTTCACCTGAAAAATCCAAGATAATCTCCCTATGTTCAAGTTCAGCTAATTAGCAACCTAAATTGCATCTGCAAACTTAATTTCCTTTTGCCATCTAATCTGGTATAGTTTGCAGGTTTTGGGGATTAGGATGTGGATTTCAGGGGTGGCATTATTCTGGCAGTAAACTGCAAATGTTTTTAAGTAATAAGAAGGACACTGAATTAATATAATCTAGTTAATAGAAGGGAAAGTTTTTCAGAACTGGTTTCCAGCTTTCTATTGGATTGTCAGGAACAAGAGCCTTATCAAAAGTCTACTCCCAGGCTCCTACGATTGATATGTAATTCTTGAATGCATGTTTAAAATACTATTACTACTGATAATACAACTACTACCACAACTAACACCTCTTGGGCTTTATATGTTAGACCGGTTCTAAAGCCATTTCACGAACTAATTTTATCTTTAAGCAATACTGTGAGGAAGGAGTAATCCTTTTCCCTATTTTCACATGAGGTTACTAAGACAATCAGCAACTTACCCAAGGTTAAACAGTGAGGATTTGAACTGAAATCTAGACAGTGTGGCTCCAAGGCTTTTAACATTACATCATACAGCCTCTTATGTGTATCTCTCTGGGTTGGGGGGCATGAAGTGGCTGATGAGTATGTTTTGGATTAGAAACCAAGGGATACAGGTTAAAAATAATGCTTTAGGTGATTAATTAGGGTTGGATACGTTGAAATACCCATGGGGGAAAAAGTGGTTCTTCATTTGTACTAAACCTACACAGACAGCATACTTGTTCAGTTCAGTTCAATCTAAATATAATAGCAAGATCATCTACAAAGCTACTCTTTTCCCTCTCTTCCTCCCATACATTTAACAAATATTTAGTGATTATTGACAATGTAAGAAACTGTAATGGACATTACACAGACCTGGTTACTGAGACATGAGACTCAAATAATATTCAGTGGAAGCAAATTATAAAATTCGTTCCAAAATTTTACCCAATAATTTAAAAATCATCAGTTGTATTATCGCAGCCTTTGTCATTTTGATTTTACTCCATATTTTCTTCTCCATGTTCTCTCTTCTTTTAATATCCCTCTGCCTCTACCCATATTTTCATTACATTTCTCGATTCTTTTTTCATTCCTTTTTCATCACTTTGCTCTGTGCCTTTTGTCTCTTGCTTCTCTCAGTTGCCTACATTATTGTCTCCTAGCTAGTCACATCATATTCAACCCACTTTGGAAAGAAACTATTTTATTTTAAAATACTAAAATTCTTTTGAATTCATTTTCTTTTCCATTCATTTTATCACTTTATTACATCCACAAATGAAGGTTCAGACCTTTATTCATTCTACTCCTTATAACTTCCTTACTAAACTCCTGCTTATAATTCTCCTAAATCTCCTGAGAATCCATCCATCTTCACCTTCACATTTTTCTCTGACTTTTGTAGCACATCCAATCTTGTCATTCTCCTATTCAAATTCTTCAAGTGTTCTTATGATCTACCAGATAAACTCCAAACTTCTTTACAAGGTTTAAACAATTCCTGCCTATCCATCTAACTTCATTGTTACCTTATCCCCTAACTCCACTTTGCATGCTACCCTCTAGCAGCACAGACATGCTTGTGGTTTCCAGAACACATCATACTTTGCCATGCCTCTGTAACCTTCCATGTAACATTCCTCTGTTTCCTCTGCTGCTTTCCCCTTGTTCATGTGGAAAACTCCTAGTCATTCTTTAAGATTGTTAAAATGTTATCTCTGCTGTGAGGCCTTCCTAGTCTCTTTTAGGCAGGCCTGGGATCCTCTGCTCTCTCCTATACTGTTCATCCCTCCAATGTTTGCAAGAATATTGTTATTAGTATTTGGAGTCAGGACTTGGGGTTTTCTATTCCTAACGCCTAACATAGAATCCAGCATACAGTAGCTTAATCATCTTTGTTTAATTAACCTACCCTATTATTTAAGCTACCATAATGATATAGTATAGCTCTTCTTTCTGCTTGATTATGTTTCTCAAACTATACTCTTTGGAACACTAGCACCTCTACAAAAGAGTTGTATAGTATAAACAAAGTTAGGCTCCAGATAGTTATATGAAATGTATGTTTGTTTTCATTGTAGGTATAAGAGAGAAGTCCAAATCTTCTTTTCCCAAATAATCCTTTTATTTAAAAAAATTTTTATTGATACAAAATAGATATGCATATTTTAGGGAGTACATGCAGTAATTTTCAATACATTCATATAATTTATAAAGATCAAATCAGTATAATTGGTATATTCATCATCTTAAATATTTGTTTTTTCTTCCTGCTAGAAACATTTGAATTATTCTCTTCTAGCTATTTTGAAATATACAATAGGTTATTATAAACTATAGTCACCCTACTGATGTGTCAAATATTGGGTCTTATTTCTTCTATCAAACTCAATATTCCTTTTATTTTAAATTTCATAATGATTCTCAAGTGCAATCAAGGTCCATAAAAGAAATAAATCATCTAAAGTATATAAAATGAGAAATTTGTTTGTTTTTACCATGGAGGAGTATCAACAAAAATACAAAGCATATGTATATATGATTGAAATGATAAAATAATTACCTCCAAATTTACTTAAACTCACCTCTGCTTAACCTGGATTATTGCCAATGAAAGAACAAATTTTGCTCATTAGCCTTATTGCTTTTATATACATTGATAGAGTGATGTTGGCTCTGTGATTTTCAACAGTTTGACTTAAAGAAAAACAACTGTAACAGAAAAGGTTTGGGGAAATAATCACTGAAAAACAGAGCATCAGTTTAGGTCCAATCAGGAATATAGAAATCATACTATGTAACCAAGGGAACTTAATATAGGGAAATGTTAAACAGGGTTGGAGGGGATCTCCAGATCAAAAAGGGAACACTAAGGTAACCCAGAGATATTAACTGTAAAAAATTGTTACTACTTTTAGAGCTGGGGGAACAAAGGGTTGGGTTATCAGAACTCAGAAGCTCAGAGAAGGGATCCTTCTGAACTGGCTCTTGGACCTCTGAGAAATAGGAACAGCCTGGACAGGGTGGTACCTTTGAGGGTCATGATGAGTCTAGCTTTTAGAGTGTAAAAGTGGGAGGCTGAAACCAAATGCTAAAGACAGGGTGACAGGCTATTACTGCTGAGGTGATACTGAAAGGAGCAAAAAGCAAAGTCCCTTCTCTCTTAATTTTGCCTTCAACACTCCCTCTGTTGATAGAACTTATTGATAGAGCCCAATAGGAAGCCAGTTGGTAAAGGAGACATAGTTTGCAGATTCCCAGCCCCAGCATTACAAAACCAGTGCAGAACTATGAATATGGAGTGGAGAGACAATAGTTTGATAGCAATTATATCAAGAGTCTTAAACAATGGTCAGAGTAACTATCTCCCAGCTTAAAACCTCAACATGATCAATCATATACTCATGACCTTAAAAAATTAATATGCTTCTATTGAGTTTGCCATTAGACATGCAGTTGAGTATGCTATGTCACAATAATTATCATTTAATCATCAAATATAGAAGCTATATGGCAGAGATTATTCCAGGTGCTTGAGTTTTAACAGTGAAAAAAATAGATACCTGCTTGCTCTTGGGGAACTTTCATTGTAGTGAAGGGAAATAGGACAATAAATAGAGACATAACATGTTAGATGGCAAGTACAATGGAGAAAATAAAGCAAGTTAAATGGATAGGGAGTGGGATGGAGGCAGCTCTTTCATATGGGGTGGTCCTAGAAGGCCTCAATGATAAAGTGAAATTTTAGCACAGACTCTAAGGAAATATGAGGGAGAAAGTAGTATGAATCTACAGGGAAGATCTTTTCAGTAGCAAATAGCTATGATTGATAAACGAGAAAATTTTGCAAGTAGGTGGATTTTTTTGTGGGTTTGCAGTTTAAGTATTTGGATACTTTAAAAAGTTCTCTTTTAGAAGACTGTGGTTCTAGCTGGATAACATCAGCTTGTTATCAAATACAGTACCAAGTTTAAACATTCCACAAAGCATTGTTCATCTCTTCCACTGAGGGAAAACTATGCTTCTTCACACAGCAGGTTATACAAAATTTGCTGATGGTAAGGAGAATTAGCTGAAGTATATATAATAATATTGTACCTCTCCTATAAAATATTTCCTTTGGTTCAGAGGCAGCTATGAAATTCTAGTAATAGTCTCAAACCTTTCATTTAGATGATTTGAGTAAATGTAAAATGCCCAGCACTGTACATAATTACTTCTTTGTTAAGATGTCAGCCTTGGTCTTTTTAGTTAAGAATTAATGAACCTTGATAATTGGCAAACAGTCTTTGAGGCGGAAAGTGGGATGGACACGATCAGTTCTCTTAGCCCAAAACAATGAAACCACTGTTGGTATTAGGATTATGTTGCTTTTTGTTCAGATAATTTTTTTTCTGGGAAAATACATGCAAACTTCAGTATTCAGTAGAGTCAGAAATATTAATGTTAGCTACAATTAAGTATTCCTTCAACCAATTTGTTACTAATAAATGTGAACTTATCTATAAAGTTAAAAAACTAAAAATGGTATAAAACTCAGTAATACTCTCATGTTAAAGGTTTTTAAAAATTCAACAGTAATTCTGGTTCTTGAAAAAAATGACTTGTGTATATAATATAAAATCTTTTTCTGTAGCCAGTAAAAATTTCCAACAGGAAGGCTTAGGGTGGGTTTGTCTAAAATTCATTCATCTGAGGAGAAGGTAGTTTAAGACTAGACAGTTTTAAAAAGGAGAAATTTGAGTTACCTCAGTAAATTTGTTTTTAATTGAAGGAGTAATCTTGAGAGGTAAATGGTGCCCACTGAAAGGCAAGAACTTGGTTCTGGCAGGAAACCCCACGGCACTTGGTTGGTAGTATTTGCAGAGCACTTAATCTCTATGCCTAGGTTCTTTCACTTGTCAAGTAGGGATAATAGTAATTGCTACCTTTCGTGGGAAGTGAGCATGTGCTTTGACATCTCTGGTTCAAGATGCTATATCAACACGAATTATTATTACTAGAACATGATGCATTATGTACATAAAACAGTAGCATGGTGCTCTTTTAATGCTTACATAACATCTATAAATATTGTTCTTTCGTGCGCTCTCTTCACTTTAGGTCAGAGAACACAATCATAGCATGCCATTACTCAATTTCACCAAATATGGAGGAAATATATATTTTTAAAGCTTCATATCCTTTTCAGAAGCACTAAACCTGCTAATCCCTTATGGACTCTATAGCAATTGCACGATGGCCCCATATTAATCCTTTCCTACCTTTTAAAGTGTGGGCTAAATTACTTTTTCTGGAGACTGGAAACCATCAGGGAAAGCCTGGGGTAATGAAATTTGCTAGTGATAATAAAATTTTGGTTGTTTAACATTTAACTGGAGTCTCAACAACGTGTTAAAGTGCTATCTAAACAGATAATTAGCTAGTCCTTGCACAGTGGGCTCTAAATTTAGCAGTGAAATTAGGTTTAGGGAATGGGAATATAGGAAAAGGAATTTTCTCAAGGGAAACGATGGTGTCAGCACAGCTGAGGAATGTCACAATAGCTACATTTCGTCAATTATTATCACCATTAGGGGATCTCTCTGAGCGATGCAGGACACGGTTTATTCATAAGCGCATCTTGAGGATAGGTAATAGAAAGCATTGGCTGCAGTAGACAACCTTACATGGGATGACAGAAGCAGGTAGCCATAGGGAGGGAGAATATGAAGGGGGTGGAGGGAAAGGGTAACTGGATTGAGAGTTGGGAGTCAGGATGGGAGGTGGAAGTTAAGAAAGAAAGAAAAAAGGTGGGCAGGAGGTAGAATGACGTGTTGCCTTCGAGGTGAGTAAAACACTATAAGCCAGTGGGCAGAGGGTGGGAAGACCCTAGTGCTTGAAAGCCGAGGAAAAGCTTGGTCTTGGCCATAGGAAGTATTAGTTTAGCTGCGACAGGCTCATCTCTGGGCGGCTGATTCTGGTGCAGCTCTCTTCTTATTGGAGTACATTCATGGCTATCTGGTGGAGATGGTGGGACCTGCATGAAATTAATGGAGTCAGGCCTGAGGACTGGTGTCCTCCGCCTCCAATCCGCCCCCCGCCGCCCCGGACAGTCCAAACTGTCTATCTCTCTCCTTCCCCCGCGGAACTGCGAGTGGCTGTGGCTCCAAGGTCAAGCCACTGGAACTGTGCGTGGCGGATGGATGAAAAGGGCAGGGCTGTCAGCCATCTGGGGTCATGGTGGACCACAGACGCTCCTCTTACGGGCAAATGTTTTATACTTCCCGAGGTTGCTTTCCTGCGGTCAGTTCAAAGGAAAACAGGCAAGAAAATAAAACTACACGTGCAAACATGAAAATGAAACAAAATCAAAGAAAAACATCAACGCACTTGATGCCCTCCGGTTGGGGGAATCCATGGCCTCCTGTTGCCAGTCGCCCGGCGCGGAAAGTGGACAGCCCGGCGGCCGGAGAGAAGCAAGAGCGAGAAAACAAACCTTCGGGGAACCCTCTCCTCGCCCAGCTCCGCTGACCCTTTCACCAAGCCGCCCTCCCAGAGAAAGAAGCAGGAGAAACGCCTGTGCAAACGTGCCTCGGCGAGCGGGGGACAAGCGGGGCTGGGAAGAAGGGAGAGACTGGGAAAACACAGCTGTCCCGGGGAGCAGGAAGGGAAAGTCTCTCTCTCCTTGAGTCTCCCGCGCCCCGGCGAGGTGGGAGACGACTAGTCCAGCAGGCTGCGTCCAGCTTCCCAGACAGGAACCTTTAGCGTGGGCAACGGAAGGGCTGCCCCACCTTTCCTGCCCCTTCCCAGCCCCTCCTCGTCCCTGTCCCAGCCAGCCTGAGCGCTGCCGGGGAGCGCAGAGCACCCAGCGCGACGGTCCCACAGCCCTTCGCCTCGGTCTGCGCCGGGCCGCGGTGGACCCGCGAGGGGCGGAGTGGGCG
Organism: Avahi laniger; assembly: GCA_963575035.1. Classification (NCBI taxonomy): domain Eukaryota; kingdom Metazoa; phylum Chordata; class Mammalia; order Primates; family Indriidae; genus Avahi; species Avahi laniger. Next base: position 17,607 of record CAUYSK010115607.1, read on the forward strand.
AGACCATTGGAAACGCTGGGAAGGGGGGTAAACGAGGCAGGATTGAGGGGCGGGGCCGACTAACAGATTCCAGATTTTCGTGTCCTTTTTAACGCTCTGTTTTGGGAGGAACCCTGTATCAAAGTGGATGAAGAGAGTTTTTTTTTTTTTTTGAAAGGGGAGGAGCGTGTGTAGGAGGGCGGGGGAGGAGACGCGGCTTGCACCCAGGGATCAGACGGGAGCTGGAGTTGCGCGGGGAGGGCGGGCGAGTCCCAGCGCCCGCTCTGAGGGTCGGTTTCCTCTCCCCCTCCCGCGTGGGGCGGGGTGGTGCGTTCCGAGTTCCCAGGAGTTCGAGGCGGGCGGGTGCCGGGGGGAGGGGAGTGGCGGCGGCGGCGGGCGGCTCCCGCCTCAGCCTCGGCAGTGGCGTCGGCGACGGCAGAGTCGAGGCAGCCGCGAGCGCTCGGCTGAGTGTCAGCCGGCGGCGACGGCGCAAGAGCTGGGAGTTGCGGACGCGCGCGCCGGACCTTCCGCCGCCGCCGCCGCCCAGAGCCTGAGGCGCCGGGGCCGGGGGAGAAGGCGGGGCGGGCGGGCGAGCGGGCCGGGGGGAGAGTGGGGGATGGCGCGGACCCCGGGGCCGGCCCCGCTGTGTCCCGGAGGCAGCAAAGCACAACTTTCTTCTGCTTCTCCCCCCGGAGCCGGGCTCCTGCTGCCGCCCCCGACGCCACCGCCACTGCTGCTGCTGCTCTTCCCTCTGCTGCTCTTCTCCCGACTCTGTGGTAGGTGAACCTCGGCGGCTGGCGCGGGCTGAGGGTGCCGCGACCGGGTCGGCCGGGCCACCCTCGGGGCGGTGAGGCGGTTGTGTTCGGCGGTTGGCTGCGCGAGCGAGTGCCGCGGACTTTGGCTGGAAACTTTTCGTCGTGCCCGGGGCGAGGCCGGGAAAGGGCCGGGCCGGCGAGTGCGGCGCAGGCTGCCCGCTCCCCTCCCCCGCGGCCGCGCGGGTCTCCGCGTTGCTGGCCAGGGGTCGGCGGTGGCGCTTAGTGCGCGGGGCTCCTCTCGGTTTGCTCCGGGGACTGTTACTTCCTCGCTCATTCGCGGGGAAGCCGAGAGCACGGACTTCTGGACTGAGGTTAAGGTGCTGGGATGTCTGTTTTGCCGCCTCCCATTTTCCCCCGGTGAAATTTGAGCTGTGAGCCCGGAAACCCTATGGACCAGAGCCCGATGGATGGAATGAAGCCTTCGAGTCCAGCCCTCATGGTCTTCTACCCTGGAGAAGACACCATCTTAGCCCACCCTGCCGCAGCATCCCCTACAGTCAGTTTTCTTCCGTCCTGCGGCCCCTTTCTGCCCTGGCAGAGTCTGAATCTCTGTGGATTGAACCCCGTCGTTGCCTTCCAGTTTGTGGGACATCTCTTATTTTAGCAAACCCTATTTGTCCCCAAGACCAAGGTTTACGTGTTAAATGCTTGATTGCATGGTCTGTGCCTTGGCTGTTCTAATCAGAACAGCCCCGCGCCTTTTCCCCCCGTCTCTTTCTTCCCCCATGTTAGGTTACTGTTTTCCTGTCACATTTGGGAGCTAGTCTCTTTGTAAGTTCTGTTCCCAGGTATCGGAGACTAGAAGCGTACTTGTTAAGGATCCTGTAAAAAACACATCTGCCTTTCACGCGAGAGAACTGGACGTAAGGGATAGTTAATGGAAGGCGGTGATTTGGGAAAATAAGGCCACCAGTCTTTGGAGAATAATTCTAAATACCTTTGGGTAATATCAAAACAGTGAGGGACGTTATTTGAGGGCTCTTGGTAAGGAAAGTGGAGGAATAAAGCTTAAGCTTGTTCGAAGATTGATTTACAGTGTTTCATGAAACCTTAAATAGAAGTTTTTCCAATATTCATTAAAAGCAGAGATGTGTGTGAATTTCTTCGATAGTGTGACTTAGAAGACAGACAATCCTCAGTCAGGGTAGTTGGTTATGAGGGAGGCAAAGTTTTTATGATGAGATGGAGTCCCCCCGTAGGCTGAGAATTTCCACTACCAATTCACTACCACGTTTCTAGCACTGTAGTGATAAAGTTTATGATTCACACGGAGTATAGGTGATATATGGCATATTATTTAATGTACACTGTTTCTATATTCTGAGTCCCCAAATACTTGGTTCTCAGTGCTGTGCTTCTTTAAATTGATGCAAGATTCTAGATTTAATTTGTGCGCTGTCCTTTTCCATTAAGGAAGATTGAGGATGCTGCTTACAATTGGGCGAGGGGATAGTTGGAGGGGATGACTATACTGGCTTAGTTTATGTTAAGGATTGAGAGAATATTTGTACCTCAGCAGAGGTAGTTCTAGTTAGGCAAAGCCCTATGGATGACTGAAGCTAGGGAACATGCACAGCTGATAGAGTAGAGAGAATTTACATAATTCATAGTGATTGTGGCAATGAATTGTTGATTACTTTTTGAAGGAACACATTGATTTTCACATGGACACAGAAGAAAGGTTTTTAAAAAAATCTCTTCAATGTGATATTGGAGGGACTTGATATTTTATTTTAGAGACTAGAAATTTAAGCAGTTTAGGCAAATGGACTGTGTGATTTAGAGCAGGTGTAAAGTGAACTTTTTAGAGTTAACTGTGCTTGTAGTTGTAGAGATAGACACCAGTTTTGTGTTACTGTGCACTGCTCATTTAAAGAGCTGCTTTTTTTGGCTTATCGTGTTTATAACACCCTAATTTGTGAACCCTTATGACAAGTTTTTTCCATCAGCCTTTATTTTAGTATTCTGTCTTTGAATAGGGCACAGTTGGGACTTATGGACGCTTAATAGTATGGAAACAGAATTTTTTCAAGTAAGCTGTTGATCTAACAACTTGTTGCTCTAACTACTGTTAATACAGTAGTACTAGCATTCATAGTACTACTTACAAGGTTTGGCTTGTACTTACGTTTGACCCAGAAGAGCCAGTATTAGAGTTGAAAAGGTAAAAGCTTTAAAAAGACAACTCTGTCTGATGATTTGTTGATCAGAATGCTTTACTTGTTTTATCACATACAGATTTTTTTTCTTTTTGCTGCTATTTTTGACATGTTGCTTATATTTAGCATGGCCTTATCCTTTTTAACTTTATTATGCTAATTTGACTGTTAAAAATATTCCTCACAACTGGTAGACCTGATATTCTGAAAGTTATAAAAATATTTATATCAGATTTACTGTTTTTTTTTGTGGGGGGGTAAACATTATCTTATTTGGAGAACTGAACTCTTAAAATGAGAATTTTACAGGTTGACAAACTGACACTTTGTTTTTAAGCCTAACAAATTCCTAGATATAGAGGTCAAAGGGACTAGGTTCATAACATCATCTGACTTGATAAAGACTCATTTATTTAATTCTGAAATTACATGTTTTTTATGATGGCAGTAATCAATTCATAAATGATCAGATTCACCTCACTTTTTCTTCCTACATTTTTCTTGGGAAGTAGAGAATATTAGCAGGGATGTGGCATTGACAAGTGAGAAGATAGACTATTTGACCTTTGTAAGGTCCCATTTGACTCTGAGATTCGATGCCTGTTTCCATTTTCAGTAATGCTTTATCTTAAGATGGATGTTTAGTAGAAGATAGAGAAGAAGATCTAATATGATATGGAACCTTTAAAGGCACTTTGAACACTTTCTATGTACTAAATAGCCACTTGGGGCATAACACATGACTAAGACAGAGTCTTGGCTTCAGGGTGCTTACAACTTTGTAATAGACATAAAGGAAAGATGATTATAGAACAGTTTGGTATTTATGATAGAGATATGCATGAGGTACTGTGAATTGCCTGGAAGGTGGATACCTAACCCATTTGGTAAAGACATGAATACGAAATGAGGAAAAATATCAGTCACTTTTAAAAATCACTTGAGTCAGATCTTATTGAAATGCCCCCTCCCTCACCTCTCCAGAAGGTTATGCTTCAATTGCTAAAGAGGCAGTTTAATTCTGAAAAAAGAGTCCCACTTACTAGCTGTGAAACACTGGCAGGTTATTTAAGTTTCTCATCTTTTAAGAAAACAGATAACATGATTACCCTGCTGATTGGGTTCTTGTAAGGATTAAATGAAAGAATAAAACAAAACAGAGTGCATGGAATATAGTAACAATTGTTAGCATTTATTATATTGCACAGCATAAACCAACCAGGTTGGTATTGGTGATTCTTAAATTCTACACTGATGTCCTGAATAATTGAATTTTCAAGTTAATTTACTTGCTGTATTTGCACTTTACATCTTTATATTGAGTGTATAGCCCAATCAGTGACTCTAAATGTTTGTTTAGTTTATGTCAGATATACAGATGACCAATTTTCAGTATATTAGAATACAGTCAAACTAACTCAACTATGTCATTGTATGGAGCCTAGTTGACTCTTCCCTTAATGATGTCAATGCATTTTAAGATTTGGCTATTCCATAAGGTCACCTAGAATGTTAGTGATTGTATTGAAAATGGGATTTGGAAAAGGGAAACACAGTTAGCTTGTAGTTTATCAACTTACTGATAGTATCAGGTTGGGTCCTATACTATAGTACATCTTGCCTGTATGAATCTTTGTGCATCCTGAACAGATACTACTGGAAAGTAAACCAAAGTTAGAAGTAAGCAAAAAGATCCAGTCTTCCTTACATGAAGTTAGCTACAGCATCAAAAATAGGAATTTTAAGAGCTGGACAATTGTGTCTGTGTGTGTATTGTATATATTTACTGTCCTACATTGTTTATGTCACTTATACTTAAATATATTTATATATTTACAACTTAGTGACTCAGCAACTCTGATGTATGTTTTGTTTCTGTATGGTTAAGGAATAAAACTTACGGGTCTTTGCTGATTATTTGAAAATTATTGAAAAGAAACTGGCTGTGATAACCTTAAGAAAATAGTATTTTGACATTCTGTAGTTTACTCATTAAAGTTAGTGAGTAAATAATAATAATATATTGCTGTAACATATTCTGAAGTCTGTTAACATCTTCATAAAAATTGATAGTAAGCACTATATGATTTGCAAAAGATGAGACATTTAGTTAATAATTACTATTAATATGTAAATGTAGGGTAAAATAAAATAACCCTTATGTCAGTAATGGAATTTTAAAGATAATTTGCCAAGCACACAGATGAAAAGTCTAAGCACTATTAATCTGTCATACTTTTGATTACCTTATATATTTTTGTCTAAAATTGTCCTTAATTCTTGAACCCTAGATTTTTATTTTTATGATGGGCTTTGACATAGTTTAATCATTTATTTAAATAAAATTTGTTTTAAAACTTTATTAAAGGTAGGCTTCAAGTTATTTTTCTGAAAGGCTCATCAATTATAATATAGCTTATCAATTTCAAATTTTGGTGAGGGCTGCCTTCTGTGAGTCTAGATACAGCCATATGCAGGTGCTAAAGTTGTTTTAAAAAGGCTATTATATACTTACATTGTAAATTTTACCTATTCTGTTTAATATAGCATCCAGGAGATTGTTTTTCTTGCAAGACTGTTGACTGCCCACCATTCATTCTGCTAATTAGGATGAGTAGGGAAGGCTTGTTACATAGTGAGTAGATATTCATAAACTGGAATTTAAGCCATGTATGAAAACATATCAGCTCATAATTGGATTTAATAGCTAAGAATTGATAGTATACCTTTGAATATTTCAGACTACTATTTTGTAGATTTAAATTAGTAAATTATACATATAAGGCTATAGATAGAAGAGATGCAATAGTTGTTGTTTTAACTTTATTTGGTTTCCCTTAACTTTAATGGTTAAAAAAAAGAATCAGACTTGTCCTTATTTTAAATAGGTTCGTTGTTGCACCTAGTAGAGGCTCTTTAGGCTTTCAGCCTAAGTTTCTTCAGAAGAAATAAAATAACAAAAAGGTGCGGAGCTATAAATCACTATTCTCAGATAGCTGCTAAAGTCAGCAAAAGTAGGGTGTGTGGGTGAGTTCAGTCATAGTTATTAGGGAATCTTTTTCAAAACAACATGGCTAGGCTCCGCTGTGGACTTACTGGATCACTTTTTGCAAGAGGGAGAGATGTGGAGTCTGAGGGTTGGGGCATTTGTGTTTTGAGAGACAGCTTCAGATGATTCTCTCTTCCCCTGACCAGTGCTATTCATTACAGCATTTTTGTTTATGATTTTACTAGATGTGATCACTATTCTGAAAGAAGTGCGCTTCACTGTTTTGTTTATTATTTGTGTTTCCATGTGCTTGGCATACAATAAGCACCCAAATGTCTTTATTTCAAGAATTTAATAACAAAATCAAGTTTAGTCTAAATCACTACTAACCAATAGAAAGACAAATCACATAATTTTAAGTTTTCTTAATGCCACGTTAGAAAAGCAAAAAAGAAACAGGGGAAATTAATATTTTATTAAAAACAATGTAACCAAACTGTCATTTTAGCATGCAGTTGATATCAAAAGTTTGAGATATTTTACATTTTATTTTATAGTAAATTTTTGAAATCTGGTAGGTATTTTATACTTACAGATCATTTCAATGTGGACTGTCCACACTAGTAGTAGTTTTACCAGAATGTGGAATGGCTGGCTCATGGCTACTGTTTTGGACAGTACAAGTCTAAACTACTCATCGTCTCTGAAGTAGGTTATATGCTTTCTACTTAATCAAATTCTGAAGGGCTTGGTTTAAGATTGATTTTCTTCATGAAGAAGAAAATTTACCATTTCTTGCATACAGTGAACATGCCAATTCTGTTCATTTTTTTCAACCTTAAAGGGTTTAGAACAATGTTTGTCAAAGTATTTCTAGGAACACTAGTCTTAGAAGACAGGAAGACTGGAGGAAAGTACTATGGTTTTAATACATTTGGGAATGGGAAAAACTAACCATATACCCCTCATGGAAAGTTACAATGTGCACTAGTTTATTTAATGGTCTAAAAATATATTTAGTAAAATACACCATTTACAAACTAATTAAATCTTTTTTTGTCTAATACCTGCTATGTTGCAGAAGCTATGTTGTATAGAACATACTGTGGGAATATATTCTTAGAGAGGTTTGTACTCTTGATATTCCTATCTTAGAAGGAATATATATTTTAAATTTGCATTATAAACTAAGCAAGGTTGATAAACTTAAAGATGTTACTTGATGAGGCAGTTCTCCACTGGTCGGTCTTGTCTTTTCTTTTTTTTCTTTTTTCTTTTCTTTTCTTTTCTTTTCTTTTCTTTTCTTTTCTTTTCTTTTCTTTTCTTTTCTTTTCTTTTCTTTTCTTTTCTTCTTTTTAAATTCCTTTTGATTTCTTTAGTTCTCTTTATTTCCCATTGTCTTACCCATTTTGAATTTGAGATGTTTGTGAAATTAATCTTGTAAGAGAATACAAGTCTTTCTCTTCGGTGTCGCAAAATCAGCGATGTAACTATTTAACTGTTTTGCTTAAATGGACATACCTTATGTGTGACACATCTTGCTCTGGGATTGGGTTTTAGGGATAAAGTGGGTAAAGTTAAGATAGCTAATCTGTTTTGTGATGGAAATATGCCGGTGCTCCTATTGGGAAAGACATGAAAAATACAAGGGGCAAATATATGAATAGATACACAGAGATAGGGCTCCAACTCAGAGTTTGAGAACACTGGCTGTAATTAAGAGTGTTCTTGACTTTTCTATTGTTTCAATTCAGAGGATGAATAAAAATATTAATGAAATGTTAGTAAACTGAAATAAGGTGAATTTCATTTGGTAACTCTGTTTCTGTGAGTTATCCATGATTGCCATGACGAAAATTTCTTAGGCCATATTTTGAAGATTATTAATAAGATTTCTAATTTAGTCATAGCTACTGTGGACTATTAAGGTTAAGATTCATTTCACAAATGTCCTGTCATTATGAACTCACACTCCCTACTAATTTGATTTAGATTAGAGATAATCATTCATGGCTACATACATTCAATTTAATACTAAGTCAGACAATAAACTGCCTAGTTTTAAACCTGCTTAGAGATACTCTAGCTTCTGTATTTTAAATGCAAAATAAAAAAGTGCTTCTCAGTTTCTTTTATTTGATTTTTTTGAAGAGATTCAAGTGGGAGAGGGTACATAGCTAACAATTCTATACTTCTTGCTAAGGGCACAGGGCTAGAACATCATAGCATTTTTCACTAAATCATGAGTCTGCTTATGTTAATGGCTACAGCAGCCACTCTAAAACTCTGCATTTCTGCTTGTTTAAATTTGAAGGAGTTAAAAAAATTACCACTAACACAAACTTCGAGAAACGTATTTAAATAATAAAGTTGTATTCAGTAACCACTTTTATAGTAGCTTCCGCATTCCTGTAAGCAATTCTGAGGTTATAAATATATGATTATCTTGATGAGGCAATTTGTCCAGTACATGTTAAAAACAGAATAACTTGAATATTGAAATAACAGTAAGGACTTCCTATTTTTCAAGTTGTCGCCTTGAGAAGTTTGTTGTTATGTACTAGTACAATGTCAAAGGATTCATATTTTTTTCCTTTTAAAGCTGGTATAGACCCTACCGTTGACTGATTGATTTTGAATAACAAAAAGGAGCTATATCAAGTCTAGCATTAGTAATACTAATGAAGACATCTTTTTTTTCTTAGCAGGAAATAAGATGTCTAGTTAAACGATTGGCATTCTTTTCTGTATTTAAGAAAATAAAATGAGGAAATAGATTATTTTTTTACAGTTTTCAATGAGAAAACATTTTCAACTTTTAGATTCTTAAAGAAGTCAGTAATTATAGTGGCTATTTTGAAACCATGCATTGTTTATCAAACTTGTTTTTACGTATATATGTAAAAGGATCTGGTCATTGATAGAATTTTGTTGTATTTATAGTTGATAGTGAAAATATTTAAATATTTAACATACCTGGTGAAATTTGTATGTAGCATCCTGCAGTATCTCTTGTCCTCCAAAAGCTTTAATCTTGACAGCATCTGTTAAAATATGAAAACCAATCCTGAAATTTCCTAAGAAAAACAAAACATTTTTTTTGAGGCTACTACTGTTGCTTTGCTGCCCTCTACAGTCATCTAAAATAGTCACTGTAGATTTTTCTACCATCAGATGATCAGATTGGTAAAGTTTAGTTAGTTACAACAGTTGATCTATACCTGTTGTGCAAAAAATGAGGGACTTGGAAATTGGAGCAGGGGATAAATTGGGAACTACTGAGCATCAACCAGGAAACAGGTGATAGAGCACCAATCGTGTGCTAGGTAGTATAGAGGATACCCAGTGGCATAAAGCATGGTGGCTCTCTAAAGCTTATAAAACCATTAATAAGATTAGTAGCATAAATATAACATTTGCAACAACATACCAAGTAGTATGATATAGCTTAAAAATAGATCAGTAAGGCCTGAAAGAGTTAAGGAAAATGATGAGACTTTTGAGCTATGTCTCCAAGAATAAATAGAGTTAGACAGGTAAAACAGGGTTATTTCAAACAGAAAAGAGAATTTATTTAAAACATAAAACACAAAGCATCTGTTACATGAGAGAAGTTCTCTGCTAGGCCCCTTGTAGTCTTTACCCTTAAGAAATGTAAAATTTAATTATCAGAAGATTCAGAACTAATCTTCTGTGTGTGTGTACGTTTTAAATCCAGTTACTTCTCTGCCTGTTTTTCCCCATAAAACTGGCTAAATAATACTTCTTTCACAAAATTCCTATGAAAATTAAATTACAGTAAAGTGCTCTACAAATACAACTAACAGTAACACAAGGGAAAATGAATTGTCTTATGTTAGAAATATAAATAAAATGTTGTGGGATTATAGAGGAAGGAGGAGTTTAACTGGGGATTGGAGAAGACTTAAAGAAGGGCTAATTTTCTAGCTGACTCTTTTTTTTAGGCAGAGCAGCAGACAGGATCTAGCTGACTCTTGATGGAAAAATTTAGATTTCCATTTGTGAGGGAAGGTCAATCAAAAAGAGGACGTAAGTTAAAAAGAGACTGAGATAAGAACTCTATAGAAGGAATTAGTCGTGCCATGTGGTTCAAGCATGAACTTTATGGAAGGAAGTCATAGATTTTTAAATATTTTGCTGAGGAGATTAGACTGTGCAGGCAGCGAGGAGCTTCTGGAGGCAGGAAACTATTGAGTGTATCTGTGACATGATAGTATTGTATAGCTCCGGCAGCAATGTAAAGGATATGTTTGGAATTGTGAGAGACAAGTGAAAGGAAAAACCATTGCAGTGGTCCATGGGAAAGAGAGGATTACAGAGATAAATGTCAATTTGGCAGAGGGATTTAAAGGTAGGAAGGGATCTGAGAAGTAGATTACATGGTATTTGGATATCATTGTGGATTAGGAAGGAGGAGTTAGATATGAACTAACATGGATTTCTCCCTTGAAAGGAAAGGATAATGAAAAGATTGATGACTTTAATCAATCCATTAATTTTTTGCAGGCATTTTAATTGTAGTGCCTCTGGGCTGTGTTTTTGACCTGTAGTTGAAAATTTGTTAAGAGAGGTAAGGAGGTAGGATGTGAAATTGGAAATTATCAGGACAGAGATACTTGGATTGGGGGAATTTGAGAGAGAGAAGGGAATGGGGGGGAAGCAGAGAGAGGAAGGGAGAAGAAAAATGTAGAGAGGGAAGGGAAGAAGAAGGAAGGGAGCTGAGGAAAAATGTTAAGGTTGAGATCTGTTGATTAGATAAACTCTCAGAAAGAGAGAGGGAGGAATGAGGGAAATAATGTGGGAAAAAATCTTAACCTGACAAACGAATACATTTAGTAGTTGGGGGGGGTGTTGATGATTCTTAGTAATTTTGGTAAATGTGGTTGGGAGAAAAAAGTCAAATCCCAAGGGATTAGCAAATGAGGAGATAATGAAGAAGCAGTGTAGGGTAGGGTCTACTCTTGAGAAAGATGGGAAAGAGTAATTTGAGAGGGAAGAAGAATATATCAGTTGTTATGGACTGAATGTTTGTGTCCCTTGTATTCCCCCAAATTCATATGTTGAAGCCCTAACCCCCAGTATGGTATTAGGAGGAGGTGGGACCTTTGGGAGGTAATTAGGTTTAGATGTGGTCAGGAGGTTAGAGTCCCATGATGGGATTGGTGTCCTTAAAAGAACAAGAAGAGAAACCAGAGCTGCTTTTCCTGCACTCTGTGAGGATATAGCAAGAAAGCAGCCATCTGCAAGCCAGAAAGAGGTCACTTACCAGGAACCCAAACATGCTAGCACCTTTATCTTAGACTTTCATCATCCAGAACTGTAAGAAATAAATGTCTGTCCTGTAAGATACCCAGTCTCTGATATTTTGTATAGCAGCCGCAATTGACTAATACAGTCAAGGTTCTTAGTTAACAAACATCCGAAACTTGACTCTGGTTAAAAGAATATTGGGTGGTTCACATTGGAAATCAAGAACCGAAGGAGGCTAGGCATCTAGAACTGTACCTAGAACCATACCAAGAAAATATTGAGGAGCAGTCTGTTAAAGTCATTACTGTCTCTTAGATACTGAATACTGTAGTCTTATCTCTGACAGTGGCATTGCTGCTCTTGGAAACTACATGATGTTGCTATAGCCCGAGAAAATGTATTGTCCACTAGTGTCCACTCAAGAAATTTGAGAGCTTTTTATTTTTAATTTAATTTTTATGATAAGACTTCTATGTCTTTGGGAGCAGACTGTGAGAAGCACATTGATAGACAGGGTCCAGGAACACAAAGTAAGTGGAAAAATTAAACAGATAGGGGAAAGGCTAGTCTTAGAAATGAAAGACTCTTTTTTCTAATAGGGAAAAGAAAATGACAGGTGAAGATGTAGAGACAGTGCTAGGTGTACGAAAGGAATGTTAAAAAGAGGCTTTGATCTTTAGTGATTTAGGTAAGATGTTTTTAGAATAAGTAAGTGTGGGGGGATGTTGGGACTTCGGATAGAAACTTTGGGGAAAAATGGAGACCAAGCGCCGTGGTGCACGCCTGTGGTCCAAGATACTCGGGAGGCTGAGACAGGGGGATTGCTTGAGCCCAGCAGTTTGAGCCCAGGCAACATGGCGAGTCTCTGTCTCACAGAAAACAAAAACAAAATTAAAAAAAAAAAACATACTCAAAAACCTTTTTAAAAAAGGAAACAAGAAACTTTGGGGGAAAATGGAATAAGATATCAACTACGAATGAATGAAATAATGACTCAGAATTGAAGGAATGAGTTGGCATAACATGAACTCGTAAAATGTAAAAGATGGCATTGGAGTAGTGATAAGTTTTTGTTGGTGATTGTTATTATTTAATTGAGCTCTAAGTCTATCAAAGATTGTCGTAGGTATTGTGAAACACCGACTGATAAAGAATAGAATGTGTTCCTGGGGACCAGTGGTATTTATATATTGAAGGAAGTAGAATAGAGTCATACTGAGTGCCTTTTGAGTATGATGTGATAGCGTGTCTGAAAATTTAGGAATGGAGAAATGATGTAAGGAAAGTAGGATTTAAGAAATACTGATTTATCATAGTTGAGATGGCCTAGATTAAGAGTTATTAAAGTCTGCATTAGGATGGTATTGGTAAAAATTAAAGGGAAAGGTTTAAAAACAAGATAATTAAAAGACAAAATAATACCTCTTGATGATCCCAGTATGGATATATTTGGAGTTTAGGAACAGATGGGAGAACAGTGTGAAGATTGCCGAATGGGAGGTTAGGTAAGAATTAGGTGTTGATACAAACATAGAAGAGTGGGCTGCGATAACAAAGTACCACCAAGTGGGTGGCTTAAAACTGCACATTATTTATTCTCTGTCAGATGTGGAGCCTAGAAGTCTGAAATTAAGGTGTCATCAGGGCCATCTTCCCTTTGAGACTTTGGATAGAATTCTTCCTTGTCTCTTCCTTGTTTCTGGTTGTGGCTGTCAATCCTTGTCATTCCTTGGCCTTGCAGTTGTATTACTACAATCTCTGCTTTGTTGTGACATGACATTCTCCCTGTATATCTCTGCCATGGCCTTTTCCTCTTATAAGGACAGCAGTCATATTGAGTTAAGGGCCCACCCCACTCCAGTATGACCTCATCTTAATTTATATCTTAATTACATCTGTAGAGATTCAGTTTCCAAATACGATCATATTCGAGGGGTTAGGGCTTCAACATATCTTTTTAGGGGATACAGTTCAACCCATAATAAAGGGATTATGATTTTTTTTTCAGCTATGTTAATTGTGAGATTTGAGGCTTGATTCTTGGTAAATATAGCATTTGAAGATGTGAAATATGAGTTTACACAAAACTTGAGACAGATTCATGAAATATTAAAACTTTTTTATTGACATATACATACAGAAAAGTGCACGTAAGTGTGCAGTTGGGTGAACTATTTATTACAAAATGAGCACATCCTTGAAACCACCACCCTGCTCAACAAATAAAACATTACCAGCACTCCAGAAGTCCCTCTCATACTCCTTCTCAATCACACATCCTCTCTCCTCCAGAAATAACTACAATTCTGACTTCTAACACCGTAAGTTACTTTTACGTGTTTTTAAACTTTATACTATTACTTTGCTGACATTGTGAGATTCATCCATGTTGTTACATGTAGCAGTAGTTCTTTTTTTACCACAGTACAGTATTTTGTCACATGACTATTCTGTAACTTACGTCAGTTTTAATGTTGGATAGTCATTTGGGTTGTTTTTACTTTGAGGCTTTTGTGAATGATACTGCTGTGAACATCATTGTGTACCCCCTTTTGTGGTAGAATTGCTTGTTCATTTTATGCATGTTTTTGTTAAAACAGTTTTCCAAAGTGTTGATAGCAATTTTTACTTCCACCGATAACCTATTGAGAGTTTTAGTTACTCTACATCCTCACCAGCCCTTTGTAATGTTAGTGTTTTTTTTTATAACCTTTCTGATCAATGTGCAATTGTTATGCGATTTGTATTTGTGTTTTGATGGCTGAGATACAAGGATTATGAGCCCTTTGAATATTTTCTTTTGGGAGGTGCCTGTTCTTTCTCTTCCTTTTGTATTCAGTTGAGTTGTCTTTTGTCTTTTCATAGATTTATAGGATTTGGGTTCATATATGGTAGGCCTGAACTACATTGCAAGTATCTTCCGCTCTGGTCTTTTCACTCTGTGAGTGGTTTCTATTGATGAACAGAAGTTCCTTAATTATAATATCTATTCATGTAGTGAAAACAAACTTTTCTTTACAATTAATTATTGGTGTCTTGTTTATAAAGTCTTTTTCTGGTATACTGTCATGAAAATTTTTCCCCTAGAAGCTTCATTATTTTGCCTTTACTATAATACATCTGGAATTTATTTTTGTGAGTATATGAGGTAGGGTCCATATTTTTTCCATATTTACTAATCCAACTACCACTATTTATGGCAAAGACCCTCTATTATGCAGTATTGCTTTTTATAATAACTCAAATAGCCATGTATGCCTGAATTTATTTTTGAACATGCAGGCTCCCATTCGCTTTCCCCATGAGTGGAAGCAGCCTGAGGACCTCACAAATCTTCCATGTCCATGTCCATTTTTCTATCTTTGCATAAATATCACAGTGTCTCATTGTAGTTTTATAATGTATCCTGGTATTGGGTAGAGTAAGTTCACCTATTTGTTCGAGTTTATTTTACTTAGTCTTGTTCGTCTTTGCTTTCCATGTAAATTTTAGTAGCAGTTTATCAGTTTTCACAAAAAGCCTGCAGAGTTTTTATTGGGAGTGCAATAAATATATATGGAATCACGTGGGGCATAATTGACATCTTTCTAACACTGAGTCTTCCAATGCACGAACTTGGTTTATCTCTCCATTTACTGAGATTTTCTTTTCTTTAAGTACAGCTTTCTAATAGTTTTTGGTGTGTAGTGATCTTGTGTAACTATAAATTTTTAAAATTTAACCTAAATTATTTGAATTATTTATTGTCATTTGATTTTTTGATGTTATTATAAATAATATTAATAAAATATTTTCTAATTGTTTGCAAGCATATAAAATATAATTGATTTTAGTATTACAGCCTTACATCCACAGACCTTGTTTAACTTCACTTATTTCTAATTTTTGTAGAATCTTTTGGATTTTCCATCTACATAATCATACCATCTATGATAAGGAAAGCCTATTTCTTTCCAGTCGTTACATATGTTTTCCTTTGCCTTATTGCACTGGCTAGGACCTCCAATATGATGTTGAATTAAAGTGGTGCCTGCAGGCATCATTGTCCATTCATAATCTCAGAGGTAAAAGTGTTCATCATTTCACAATTAAATATATTGTAGTTTTTTTTTTAATAGATCCCTCCTTTTTAAAATCAATTTAGGGCAGTACTATAGTTTCGATGTTTGACATCTTCAAACCTCATTTTGAATTACATCCCCAGTGTTGGAGGTTGGGTGTGATGGAAGGTGTTTGGGTCATGGGGACAGATCCCTAATGAATAGATGATTAACACCCTCCCCGAAGGGAGGAAATAAGTGAGTTCTCCCTTTTTTAGTTCCCACAAGAGCTGGTTGCTAAAAAAAGCCTGATACCTCTCCTCTTGCTCCATTGTTTTCTCTCTTGCTATGTGATCTCTGCACATGCAGACTCCCATTCGCTTTCCCCATGAGTGGAAGCAGCCTGAAGACCTCATAAATCTTGAACTTTTCCAGACATAAAAATCATGAGCCAAATAAACCTTTCTTCTTTCTGAATTTCCCAGTCTCAGATATTCCTTTATAGCAACACAACATGGTCTAAGGCAAGAAGTTTCTTTCTAATCCTAGTTTGCTAACAATTTTTTATCATGAATGGGTGTTTAATTTTATCAAATGCTCTATCTTAAAGATGATCATATAGTTTTTTTCCCTTTTTTTGTAATGTGGTGAATTACATTTTTATGGGCCCAGTGTGCTTCTGCTATACAACTCCGCTGATGGTGAATTACATTTATGAAATTATTAAACAATCTTTGTGTTTCCAGAGTAATCCCAGTTTGATTTTGAGGAATATATTCTTTATTATATCACTGGATTCAATTTGCTATTATTTTTTCTTTTTTTACATCTATGATTAAATTGGCCCATAATTTTCCTTTTTTATACTGCTTTTGCTAAGTTTTGGTGTCAAGGCTATGCCATACTCATTAAAGAATTGAGAAATGTTACATCTTTTTCTGTCTGGTGTAAGAGTTTAAGATTGATATTATTTTTTTCTTTGGTGGAATTCATAGGGAAAGTCTTATAGGCCTGGAGGTTTTATTTTGTTGTGTGTGTGTGTGTGTGTGTGTTAAATGGGAAGAATTTTTAGTTTATAGAGTCAATGTTTTAATAATTATAGTAGTAGTCAGATTTTTCTTACTGTGTCAGCATTGACACTTAGCATTTTTATAGGATTTTTTCAACTTCATGCTTTTAAATATTGACAGGAAATTATTCTTAATATCCTCTTACTATCTTTTTAATGCCTGGAGGAGCTGTAGTTATGCCCCGCCTTTTCATTTCTCTTACTGGTATTTTGTGCCTTCTCTCCTGTTTTCCGGATCAGGGTTTCCAGCAATTTATCAACTTTTTTAGACTTTCGAAGAACCCACTTTGGGCTTATTGCTAATCCTGTCTATTTTGTGTTTATTTTTTATTCCATTATTTTCTGTTCTAATTTTCTTCTACTTTTTTTTGGCGGGGGAGAGGCTATTTCCTATTCCTTTTTTCTTATTCCTGAGATGTATAGATTACTGATATCCAGCCTTTCTCTTTCCTCTTATGCATTTGAGCCTATGTATATTAGTCTCTCTTTTTCTCTCTTTCGCTATATATATGTTTTTTCCTCTTTAAGCATGATTTTTTGTTTTTTTCTTTTTTTTTCTTTTATTTTTTATTTCAGCATATTATGGGGGTACAAATGTTTAGCTTACGTATATTGCCTTACCTCCCCACTCCCTTCCAAGTCCGAGTTTTAAGCGTGTCCATCCCTTGGATGGTGCGCATTGCACTCTTTGTGTATGCAAATACCCGTTCCCTCCTCCCCTTCCCCCCTCCCCCCTGCCCGACATCCAATAGATGTTATTCTTACCTGTACACTTGTGTGTTGATCAGTTAATACCAATTTGATGGTGAGTATATGTGGTGCTTGTTTTTCCGTTCTCAGGATACTCCACTTAGTAGAATCCAACTCTATCCAGGAGTATACAAGAGGTGCTATATCACCATTGTTTCTTAAAGCTGAATAGTACTCCATGGTATACATATACCACATTTTATTAATCTACTCACGTATTGATGGACATAAGTGGTAGTACTTATTTTAAGTATTATTATTGCATCCATCACTATGTGTGTTGTATAAATGCCAATTGGCTGGAATTTGCTTTAACTCTAAGAATTAACTAGTGGTACTGAAGTCCATTAGAATCTGTGAGGGAGGGGTGAGTTAATAAAGTTAAAAGAATTAATAGGCTTATTATAAATTCATAAATGTTACAGGTATGCATTATGAAAAAGTTAGTGAATTCCATTTGTAAGTACTACAGGTGAGATGGGGGAGTTTCTGAAATTTAGTTCAATTTGAAGAAATTCATTTCATTTCATTTCTATTTAAAAATGTGTTTTTATTAATAATATCCATTGTTATTGCCAGCCTGCTGATATATGGCATAGGTTTTCCCTATGCGGGATTATCCACGTCTGTTATCCAGGGAAATAAGATTCACATCTAGGGCCGACTCTTGCTTTTTTAATGTAACATACATATGACTTGATTCTTTGGTGTTTTTCTGAGTGTTTTTGAGACTAGATTAGGTTAGATGCATACGTAAAAATTAATTTTTGGTATTCTCATTGACATTTACAAGGGATTTGATATTACTCTTTCTGAAAAGAAATTCCTCCACAATTAAAACAAACAAACCAAGATATCTCTTTGTACTAACCTATCTTCTTTTAAGCAAACACATTAGCTTCAAAGACGGTTTTTCTAGACTTTTAAGCATCCCCCAAACATACTACATTTGCTTATGAATAACTTTCTTAACTCTTAGGAAAGAGTAAGTTGGAGATCAACCTATTTTGTACCAGGAAAAGGTAAAGGATGATCTTTTCTGAAAGATGACTCAGATATTAAACTTTTTGTACTAGTTATAATACTTTTATTTCTTTGAGAATTTTAGCTTGGCTACGGAATAGCATGCTCACTACCTCTACCTCTATCATAATAATTAAACACACAGTCTGTGTCCCTACCTCCCAGGTGCTTGGGAATTGATATTATAAGTGCTTATGAATGTCCCCTCGTGACACTCCTGACTGGGCCACTTTGAAGAAAAATCTCTTCATCAATAATTAAGCCCTGAGGGCCACTTCTCAGGGGACCCACACAAAATTACATGTCAACTCCAGGCCTGATTTATACAGTTGGTGATCATGGATGCAACCCTGACTGTACCCCTTCCCCCCATATTTTTATTTTCCACCATTCTTTGCTAGTTCTCTTCCACCTCCACTCCCGAACCCTCAGCACTTTTACTTCTCTCCTAATACTTCATCTGTCAGTTTTCAACTGATTTTATAATACCTACCCAGTATTGACTAATCTAAGCAGATCTTAATCTTTGTGAAATTCTTTGACTGATTTTAAAAAGTGACTATGGTAACATGTTAAAACTTTAAAAATGTTCGTAGGCCTAATGAAAAGGTAATGTGAAAATCTTCAGCAAAATAATAGAAGAGTATGTGTATTTACTATTTGCTAATTAAAATGAGTACATATCATAAAATAGGGGGTAAGCCTGGGCATATTTTTGCTATACATGTTAGATCCCTTGCTTTCTGACCTTGTGGAAATCATTCAGCCACTGTGAAGAGTTTGCTAATTCTTCAGTGAGTTTCCTATTGATCAGTCGTTTAAGGATGGTTTGAAATAAAATACAGCAATGGTGAAATTGTTTGAAAATGTGACCTGCTGTGTGATTATATTAAGGAAATGGAGAGGTGTTGTTTTAGCTATTTGATTTACATGCTAGGTAGGGTTAAGTATACCATTTGTACTGGCTATATGGATTTCTTATACTTATTCAGCTGATTTTTTTAACTTCCTTCATGCCTACCTGCCTACTTTTCTTTTTTAGTCAAATGAATACACTTAATTTAAATCTTGCCTAAGCAGAGAGGAAACATTCACTCCTGTATTTGGCTGGAGTTCTCTGTGAGGGTGATCTGGAATTAATAAATTCACATTTTGTGTTTCTTGAATAATGCTGTGTTTAACTAGAAATGAAGACCAGATATTCAAAAAAGTAGATGGAACTCTCTAAACTGATTTCTCCAATGTGTTTGTTGGTTGATGATTGTCGGTGAAAACTACACAGTGGGGGCTACAGAATTCATGCTATCTTTCTCTGACTCCTTGCGCCACAGTGACCTGAAAGCTTGGAGGCCTTCTTTCAGATATTCTTCTGTGCCAGATATTTAGGAGTGCTGGAGTATAAAATTTGAAATCTTCCATAATTCAAAGAAAGACATTCAGTTCTTTTCATAGATCCCTAAAGCTAAAGCATGGCACCTTTCAGAACAAAGTGCTCCTTTCTGTGCATTAACTTGTATTATACTTTTTTTCTTTTCTCTGATTTAATTTTTAAATTATTTTTCATGATCACTACAGAAGATTTAAAAGATGTAAAAAAAAAATTTTAAAAATGACCCCAAACGTACGTAGTTGTATCACCCATCCCAAACCATCCATGCTGATATTGATGTAGTACTTTTCTTTTTCATGCATGTGGTATTTTTCCCCTAAATACTTTTAATCACAAAAGTTTTGTATTTGCTTTTTTGTCCTCTCAGAACTATTTCTTCATATTCTTATTAACTTTTTAAACAGTTGTAAATAGTAGCATAAGATTCCTTGTGGGTGGAGATACCAAAATTTACTCAAGCCTCCCTCTTATTATCAGACATTTATCTCTTTTTTTAGTAGTCAGTTATTAAGAACAATTTTTCTGCTTAAAGCATCGCGTTGAAAATACACTTGAGAGGGTTGGCATCAGTGATATGTAGTGCATTTCAGTTCAGTCTTTCTCACCTACATGCTTCAACTGAATTAAACATCTTTAAAAAGATGTTTTAGAAAGGCAAAGGGGGACATTTTGGGGTGCAAAGACAGAAAGAACAAAATGGAAATGGAACCAATTACCCATTTGTCTCATCTTCCTGACACTGCTTCTAGGTTATAGAACACTCAGGCATCTGGATGTAGTTTCCCTTGGTGGGTCATTTTGACCTAGTGCTGATTCAGTGCTGCTTTCTAGGGCATGGCTTGACTGCCTGCATGGTTCCTTATTTTTTCTGCACTGGGAAAAGAGGAAGAGTAAGGTTGGGCCTTAGGTTGTTATCTTGAATGGAACATTCATAAATCTCAGGTTGTTATCTTGAATGAATAAATGTAATACTAACTGCAGCTGTCCCATCATGCGATGGAAACTTTTATATTGTTCCAGCCTCCCCATGCCTCCCCTCCCAGGACTAGACCACTCTGGCAGACACCTGATTCTCAAAGGATTTTTTTATTCTACCCTGCCTTTATATTAGAAGTATGAATGGTCATGCATGTACATGTGTGTATACATAAGCAGGCCTGTGTTTACAATTTTTTTCTTTTTTTTACTTCCTGGTACTCAGGAGGAAGAAAGAGTCTGTAAGTGTAACTACTTTTGATTTAATACATTTTTTCGCACAGTGACAAATTTAATAAAGCAAAACATCCTTCTGTGTTAACCAAAATAAATTTTGATTCATGCTACATTTTAAAGATAAAGTTTACTTGCAACCTGAACTTCAAACATTTGTATGCTTAAGCCTTTGTCTTTTTTGAAAGAGATAAAAACATTTTCAGAGAAAAATTCATAGTTCATGTAAATTACTGCCCATCACCCCTTCTGCCCCGAGACTCGACAGTAATAAACAAAACTTTAAAATATTCTTTATACTTAAAACCACAATATTACAGTAGGATCCTAGAAGGGAAATCATCATTGCTAAGTGTGACTATTTTAAGGATTTTAAATATTTTCAAATTGTTGTCCAAATGGTACTACTACTTCATATGGCTGCTAGCAATGTATGAATGTGTATAAAATGATACCCTTTCTAGTGTTAAAAATTATTTTTATTTTTTAAATAAATAATTAAGCGAAACTTTTTTCTGATTGGTTTAATTTGCATTTGTTTGAATACTGATAAATTTGAACTTTTTTTCACATTCTTAAATAGTTTATGTTTTCTTTTAAACAAATTATTTTAACAGAAGTTTAATGTAAGAGTAAAATAAGAAAAAATAGAAATAAGAAATACAAATAAGACAAATAGAAATATCACAGATTTTAAGAAAATTAGATGTTAATGAATCATAAAATCACAACAAAATTAATGCTACTTTAGAAACATATAATCTACCAAAACCAACCTCAGATAAATTCAGAAACAGCAATAGGCCACTAGCCTCAGTCCATTATAATATTTATTGATGATAAGTAATGGATCATTATTATTTATTCTAATTGTAATGAATGGGCAGCATAGAGTATTAGCTAAGAGTGTAGGCTCTGGAATTAGAGAGCGAGTGTTCATATCTTAGCTCTACCACTCACTAGTTCTGACCTTAGTAAATAACTTAAACTTTCCTTTTCAGTTTCCTCAGTGTAAAATGGGTATAGAAATTGTACTTACATCATAGAGTTGTGTGACAGTTGAAGGAAATACTACATATTCATCATTTTTAATAGTTACAATATGTGGCAAGTATGCAATTAATGTTAGATATTAAAACAATAATGACTGTAGTGGCTTTTCTATCTCTTTGACAATCTGTTATTTTAATCTTTTTAAAACATAAGCATTTACTCTGACTTCTTTTTCGTTCTTTCAAAAATATCAATTTCTTACTACGTACTAGGCATCAGTCTAGATTTTAGAAACATATTTGCAAACAAGACATAAAAGTTCTGTAATCAATAAAGTTGCATTAGAGTAGAGAAATGATAGGCAGTCTTTTTTTTAAGTGTACAGCAATTTCAGATAATGTCATGAGTGTTGGTAAAAATATGCCAGGATAATGTGATGCAGAATGGCTAGTAGGGCCTCCTTTAAATGTGGAAGTCAGACAAGGCCTCCCTGTGGAGGTGACATTTGAACTGAAAACCAGAAGACCATAAGGAGTCTGCCAAGGGCTTTTGTGGAAAAAAAGAAAGGAAATTCAAGAGGTGGGATTGAACTTAGTCTTGGAGGCGGGGGAGTGGGTGGGGGGAAGTAACAGGTATGGGAGGATACAAATACTATATTTAATGACATCGAGTTTGAAATCCCTGTTAGATATCAAAGTAAGGTTACCACATGGGCAGCTGAAATAGGCCTCTGGAGGTCTGTAAAGAAGTCATAGTTGGAGATAGAAGTTGAGGAATTATTGATATAAAGTCCTGGGACCCAGTAAGCTCATTTAAAGACAGTGTAACTAGACAAGGGACTGAGGATTTAGGCATGAGAAGAGGAGGAAATGGCCAAGAAACCAAGGAAGGAGGAAAGATGTACCTGTAGTTAACTCTCTTTACTGCTGTTGGGATGGTGAGATGAGGGCATGAATGGTTTCTTTTAATTTGGTTACATGGAGAAATGAGCTTGACAATAACTATTGGGGAAAGAAGCCCAATAAGAGTGAGTTGAGAGAAAAAAGGAAATAAGGAAGTGAGACAGTGACATTACCAAACCCTGGAAAAAAGTTTTGCTGTAAAGGGGAATACAAAAATAGGGAAGTCAATGGAGGGGTTAATAGAGCATGTACAAATGTTAATAAAAGAGATGCAGTAGAAAGAGACACCAGAGTAGAAGCATGTAGAGAGGATAACTAGTTGTATAAATGGGTTCTCTGGGTGAGAGGGAATAGAATTGATAATAGAGCATTAGAATAGAAGACAGAGAGGTGGTAAATTGGGTGGTGAAAAAATGAGGGAGTTTCCATCTAATGGTTTTTATTTTCTGTATAAGAGTATGAGACAAGATTAGTAACTAAGGGTGAGAGGAAAACTGAATATCAAAGATTTTAAGAACAGGTGAAAGTATGGATAGATTTTCTGGAAAGTGGGAGAATGAAAATAATAAGCGCAGTAGGATTTTTAGGTGGTGTTTCTTTTCCATTTGATATTTGTGATCAAGAATTCAACATGACAAGAATGGAAAAATAAGCACCACATGTACTCACCATCAAATTGGTATTAACTGATCAACACATAAGTGCACATATGAGAAT
>CAUYSK010115608.1:0-18797 GCA_963575035.1 Avahi laniger
CAAGAATGGAAAAACAAGCACCACATGTACTCACCATCAAATTGGTATTAACGGATCAACACATAAGTGCATATATAAGAATAACATCTATTGGATGTTGGGCAGGGGGGAGGGGGGAGGAGGGAGGAGGGGACGGGTATATGCATACACAAGGAGTGCAATGCGCACCACGCAATAGGATGGACATATTTGAAACCTGGACTGAGGGGGGCATGGGGGGCAAGGGCAACACACATAACCTAAACATCTGTACCCCCATATTATGCTGAAACAAACAAAAAAAAGTACTTAGGTGGTTCAAAGCGAAAGCCTTTATTCACAATGAGTAGAATTGAGTGCAGGCTGTAGGAGAGGTTTGGATATCCACCAGGAACTTCTTTGTGTATTTGCTCTCCTTGTATTACAGATCTCATAGTACAAAGAGAGGCCATTTTATAATGGATTCTGGATAATAACATTTTGGCACTGGAAATAACCTTAAAGACCATCTTGTTCAGTATCTCTGAGACTTTATTTGCTGGTTGGGACATGTGTTCTAGGAATCCTTCCTCAGGAGGTGACTAAGTACACCTTTAAAAAAAAATCACAGGCAACTCTTATATCCTCCTCTTGGAGTTTTCATAATGCTTATTATTAAATGAACACGTTAAAGCCTCTGAGAAGTTCTGCAGTAAATAAACCAATTTGACTTTGATTCACAAAATAGTTCTCAATCGCATTTTGAACACGGAAACAATCATACTCTTATTTTGTGGACATCTTACATGCATCTCACAGAACCTATTTTGAGAATCACTAATTTTTTCATTCAGACAGAGTCTCATTCAATGTTTTTATCTCCTTAATTCAACTGTCAACCTTAGTGGCTGAAAACAATTTTATTATCTTGGTTGAGTGGGATCATCTGAACAATTCTTCTACTCCACATCAGGTTACCTGAATCTGCAGTTAGCTGTGGCTTGACGGATGCCTTCGCGGGTGCTGGAAGGCTGAGCTCAGCCCTGGGTGCTGGTGTGGCTTCGCTCCCCTCTCTCCATCCAGTCTCAGGTCCTCTGGCTCCCCACCTGTGCTCAACACGTGATCTTGCCTTGTGGTGTCTTCATAGAGTAAGCAGACAACTTACACAGTGGCTCAGGGCACCTGAAAGTGCAGAATCAGAAGCTTCTAAAGTGTTCTTAAGGTTTAGACCCAAAACTGGTATAACATCACTTCTATCACATTCTGTTAGTTAAAGCAGTCATAGGGACAGCCCAGATTCAAGGGGAGCAAAAACAAATTCTACCTTTCCATGAACAGGCAAGGAAGGAAAGATGACAAAGAAATTTGCAGTCATATTTAATCCACCACACCTCTCATGGGCTTTTAGCATACTGTGAGGTAAAGAACTTGCTGGCTGACACTGGAAAATTCCTCAAATAACTCTAAATACCCCAGCTTCTTGGCACCACAGAGATGGCCGAGTCCACTGAAATCTTCTCTGATATCCAGGATCAATGTGCTAGGCAAATGGCCAATGGGACCCAGATCCAGAATTGGGGAGCACCAAATAGGCAGAAACAATTTCCTTTCCATGTTACAGTGCCTATGAATTTAACAAGATACCACCTTGGATGGATCAGATGCATAAGAATGATTCATAGTAATGATTGATTTGATGATGCGTGTCGGGGGCAATGGCAAAAGAAAAGCTGGAGAGGGAAGCGAGGACCAGATCCTAAGGGCCTTGGAAATTATATTATCCTAAGAACACCAGGGAGACACTGAAAGATTTAAGTGTGAAAGCAAATATGATCAGACTTGCATTTTAGAAAGTTTAATCTAGCTGAGAAGCACGTTTCAGGTAAGGGACAGGACTGGGATATGGAGAACAAGTAATGAGTCTATTTCGGTAATCTAGGTATGAGGTGAAGGTGGTTTGGACTAGAATGAGGATGATGAGAGTAAGGTCTAGAGGACCTAGTTAAAGAGAAATCAGAATTAAGGTATAATCACCAGGTTTTTGTCCTGTGAAGTTGGGTAGATGGCATTGTCATTCAATGGGATAGAGAAGTGAAGTGGAAGTTTGGGGACTGTGTATAAAAAGATACCGCATTTAATTTGGCTATGCTATGCTTGAGGATCCGTAGGCACATAGTAAAATTTTGGCACAAACTTGGCACATGGTAATTATACAACATAACAAAAAATGAGTAAATGAAGGAGTCAAACTTGTTAATTATTTTTTCAACTATTTTTTTCCTGAGGTTGAAAAGCTAAAGGGAGCTTTCTCTAAGGTCTAAGGGAGCTCGAATCAATTGCTACTCTCGTCCATTTCATGTATTTCTGTGTACATTTGTCAAGACATGAAGCAATGCTGTCATTGGTGAATATTTACTTTGATCTAGGCTATCTCATTGCATTATATTAGGCAGGCATAATAACTCCAAAATCAGAGACCTAGTACAATAAAAATTTACTTACTTTTGCAACATTTGCAAGTGAATCTGGTGGCTCCTTTTGACAGATTTCCTGCTACCACAGAGATTCAGGCTCCTACAGTCTTGTAAATCTGCCATCTGAGAGATGTGATTTATGAGGGTGTCACATTGGATGAGAAGCCTGAAGAATTGCCCAAGAATTTAAGGGCCAGATCTAGAGGTAGCTTACATTGCCACTGTCCATTGTCCTCTGACCAGACAGAGTCACGTGGTCTCAACACAATGAAAGGGGCTGGTAAACCCAGTATGCCCAGGAAGAGCAATTGGGATTGGTGACCATCTAGCCAGTATCTACAACACTTGACAATCACAGATCTAGTTTTTCAGGTAACAAATAACAAATATGCAATAAAAATAGTCAAAATTTGTGCTTCTGTGTGGACTTGTTCAAAGAATGAACATTATTGTACAATTGCTAAGTAAGATCATACCATTCTCTTCTACTCATTTAAGGCACTTTATTAATGGGAATGCAAAAGTTTGCTTAATTCTTTTAGAGGAATTCAAACTTTTGGCTGAAGATAATAAATACTTAGTGGTTTTTTTCTCCTGCAATCAACACCATGAGAATTTTCCACCGTAACTACAGAGGAGAAGTTGGCAAAGTGGCATGGTGATCTCTATGAGATGCATAACTCAGATATTTCAAGTTACAAAATTACTGATGTCACTATTTTAAAAATAAACAGTCTTTTCAGAGATATTCTAATTAAATAACATCTGGCATAATAAATAAGAATCTTTTATATTCATGTAATACCTTACATATATGCACATATATTATCTTATTTGATTATCATCACTATATATGTATATATAAAATATATAATAACATACTATACCTTAATATATTCTCTTTATTTGTAATAATGGCACTCACATTTTCTATGTGGATCCACTATTCCTCACCTACTCTCAAACTCCCACTGTTTGGGTGGAGCTGACTCCACTTCCAACTTATGTGTTAGGTGTATGCCCTAGACCGGACTAAACAAACCTCACATCTGTCTGATTACAAGGAGTGATTCAGAGATAAACAACATCCAAGTCATGCTAATCAGTCATTGCCAATAAATTATTGGACTGCTGTTATAACAGGTGAGAGATAGACCTTCTCTTTCTGAAGCTAGTTGGATACAAGCCTGGAGTTGTTGATGGCCATCTTGCCCCTAGAAGAGCCTGCCAGAAAGTTGGGTCTAACAGAGCAGAGTAGGGCCAAGCCAGAGAGTGACTGAGTCCTAATGACGTTGTTTGAACCAGGATCCAACCACAGTGATGCCAGGCTACTCCTGGACTTTTCATTTACAGGAGTCAGTCAGTACATTCTTTTTCTTTCGCTTTGCCATTTTGATTTGGATATCTTTCCTTTATAGCTGAAAGAGTCCTATGCTTTTAGTTGAATTGTTTCTATTTTCCATATTTTACAGGAAAATAAAATGAGGTTTAGAGAGCTCAAGCAACTTATTTTAAATATATATATATATATATATATATATGTATGTATGTATATCTTGGTTCACATGTAGTTGGGCAAAACAGAAAAGAAAATTGACTTAAAGTGCAGTGTTTTGACTATGTTTCACTCAATTAAGATTATTTTTAAGTTTTAAAGCAATTTTTCTTTTTTATCAAGACAAGAAAAGTTTTGTCAGGATAGAATAATTACTACACTGTATGTAGAAAGTTCAGCTTTTCCAATATATATTGGCAGCTGTTATGTAGCATTTTATTATTATGAATATGAATGGCTGAGTCATTCTCAAGAAATAAATAGTAAATTTAAGTACTTTATGAGCCATATGATGGATGCTTCAGCTACTGTTTTGTACTTGAATTTTTTTTTTCCCTACAACTCAGCTCCAGGTCTGATCTAAACTCAACAGAGAGGTTTTGAAATACTCAAATGTATGCTACTTACGAAATCTAGTGGTTTTATAAAAAAGCATGTATGTACTGTAAACTTCAAAATAACTAAATAACAGTATTCTTAATGGGAAAAAAATCCCATTTTTTCCTGGAACTGTGAATGGAAAACTCAACTGCATACCATTCCAGTTCGAAGATCTGTAATCTTAGACCATTGAAGAGTTCCCCTTTCCAAGGAATGTTTCTCTGTGTGGTTTCTAAACCTCCTGATTTCTGCAAAAATTTAGCATACCCTGGGAAGGGTAAAAGAAGTAACAATGTAGGAATGTCAAGTTTTCATGTCTGACACACGGTTCGTTCATTTTTACCTATCATATTTACTCAAAATCCTTACTTCAACTGATTTTACTTTATCTTGAGAACAAAACAGCTGTAAGGGAGTGATGAAAATTTTCTCTTTTAAAACAAGCATGAAGATGAATTTGCTTAGACTCAGCCACAGGTACTACGGAGACACGTAAACAGCCAAGTCATTAGGAATCTGATGTTCTACTTTATTCTTTTAAAAGTCAGTGGTTATAATTTTAATGAAACTCTTTGGTGTTCACCTCCATAAGATTATCTACAAATTGCCTGCCTCTTTCTGATGCCCTGTTCACAACAGCTCAGGTGAATAAATAGCCTGAACAGAGCCACAAACAGGGTCTAGAAGGACGGGGGTCTTACCTCTACGCAGTGATGAGAATGATCCTGAAGCACAGCAGAAGGACTTTCCATGCTGGTGTCCAGAGTTTTGGCCTGGATCTTAGCACTGTACTAATGATGAGGTTAGAAAACCAAATCATTCACCCTTCTGAGCCTCAGTCTCTTTAGCTGTAAAATAGAAACATTAACGCCTTCCTTGTGGGGATGCGTGAGGATTGAAAGGTTAAATGTTTCTTTAATCTTTATTTATTGTTTAGTTTTTTAAAAAAATAAAGCACTGTAAATCTTTGTGAATATAAGATATTGACAATAATTGAGCATGAGTTTTTAAATCCCTCTCTTTCCATACAAATTGTGAAAAATACAGTCAAAATCCAAGAACTAATACAACTTCAGTCACAAAAAAAATTACCCATGACAAATTAAAATCAAGTTGCCATCAAGTAAGAGTCATTGTACAATTAAATTGTACAATTACTGACTATAATTATATACACACACATACATGCACACACACATACATGCACACACACACATACAAAGTTTTAATGTAAGGTTAGCCAGATGGAGAAATTAGATTTGAGAAAATTTCCTCTCCAGTAGCTGAAGACGTTAGAAGTGATTTCCATGGCAGTAATTCATCTCC
Organism: Avahi laniger; assembly: GCA_963575035.1. Classification (NCBI taxonomy): domain Eukaryota; kingdom Metazoa; phylum Chordata; class Mammalia; order Primates; family Indriidae; genus Avahi; species Avahi laniger. The sequence goes on from CAUYSK010115608.1 coordinate 5,695, forward strand.
CTACTACCATGAATCTTAATTAATTTGAGACATTATGATTAGATCCTTCCTCATTTTCTTGGTTTTCATCTCAGCCCAGCATCTTTGGGTGGGATCAGTCCCTCCTGCCCAACCCTCAGCATGCTCCACCCCAGCCCTAGAAGCTTCCAGCCAAAATGCCACCGGGAAGAGCCCTTCGTCAGCCAACCGCAAGGAGAGTGGAGTGGCAATAGAATGGAAATAAAATTTGGCTTTGCTGCCACCATTTCCCCTCCGCTTCTTGGTTCTCACTATCCTTTTTCCCCTAACCCTTTCCTGATGCTGACAGAGGCCCCACTCTGCCCACAACTCCTCTCCCTAGGAGCCTGATGTCTTCCAGCTCAGCCCACTGCTACTTTCTGCCTCCTCAGAAGGGTCTCCTATTCCAGAATGATCACCACTTCTCTTCCCGGAGCTTCTCTTTCGGCCCAACTCACATTCTTTTAAACCTGCTAATCTCAGCTGGGTGTAAACAGAAAAGCCAACTAAGCAATCCTAAAGTGTGAATAACTGATTTTTTGTGTTCTAGCATTTTAAGCATGTTAATCCATAGTTACCTACAATTAGTGAAATCCCATGGAATTTAAAAGGGGACCTAGGCTACTATGTGAGGATGCCTATTGGCAACAGACTTCTCTTTTTTCCTTTAACTTTCAACTCATAAACGAAGCTTTCCCCCTTTTGGTTAGGGCCAGTCTCTACATTTATTTTCTGAGAAGAATCATTGCTCGGGGATTAGCAGTCACTTCTGGCTGCTGTTGGGAACTTGACACCAAGAATGCAGCTTTATTCAGGGAGGGTGCAAACGGCTTGAGGAATCCTACTAATTGACATGAACCCATGAGGAAATGAGGTTTTTCATTCACGTGTGCATACACACACACACACACACACACTCACACACACACACACACACACACACACACACACACGCATGCACAAACCCACTAGGAAGCTGCACTTCCTCCTTCGTGGACAAACACAATTTAAATTGCATTGGATGCTTGTTCATCTTCTAGTCTTGGAAGACAAAAAGAATACAGGTGTGATGGAGGCCTGATTAAATCCTGAAGTGTCCATTGACAAGTGTAGAGCTAGAAACATCTACAGGTCAAGTTCCTTGGCCTTCGATTAACTGCTGTTCTCTGGAGGGCTCAGAAAGTTTTGGGAAGAATGAGCATGTTGTGTAAATTTTATTATTTTTACGTTTGTTGAATATGTGAAGTGATTCTAGGACAATATTCAAAAATTGTTACAATGTATTTTTGTTAATTGTTTTATATAAACTTACATATAATTTGTTGGTAGAAATAAATTACATTTATGGTTTATTTGATATTTTTCATCTGTACCCCGTAAGCCCTGAGAACTAGGATGATCAAAGTGTTCTAGGCACATGGAAGCTCATAGTCCCTCAATCTGACCACAGAACCATAAAATGTACATTGTGTTCTAAGAGCTAAAAATAAGAGGAGTGTTACCAAACCACTTATGTAAAAAAAATTACTTATGCAGCAGTTCTTGAAAGAATAGTCTCAGCTTTCTTCAACATGTATAATCCACTTTCTGCCTCTACCATACGTAGAATGCATAAAATAATTCAGGCTAATTACCAGTTAACTCCCAATTGTCATATTTTAAGGCCTTATTTTAGTACTTATATTATACAGTTGACACATTTTCTGATTGTCCCTTAAATGTTGGAGTTCTTCCTCAAAGTTCTCAAAGTAGAGACCCACAAACTGGATAGAACCCACAGATGAATTCAGTTTGGACCAGATGAATTCAGTTTGCACCAGACAGTACTTCAGGTAAATTTAAAACACAGGATTTAAAATCAGAGCTGTTAACTTATTCAGTTGGATTTCCCAGGTTCTTTTGAAAAATGGAAAGATCTGACAACACTAAACCAATACTTATACATAACAATAATTTGTTGGAACTAAATAGAGGTTGCTCTATAGAGATTGGACATTTGCTCTCCATTTGTCCTAGTCCCCACAGCTCCCTATTGCCCACTCACTTTACTCATTTATGTAAGTGAGCATTTATAACACTCTTCACATACTCATCCTGTGTAATCTTACTCTTACTTGTGATTTGATCTACCTCACTCTAAAGTTCTAATCCAGAACAAGTTTTTAAAGATCATACAGTATCTCCGTTTCCCCTAGATCTACTATAGGTTCCTTATTCTCAACATGTACAAAACCAAGCACATTATTTTCTCTCAGCCACCAAATTTGCTTGTCCTGTAGTTCCCTATAGAAGTAAACAGTAATCTAAGTTTTGCTGTGAGAGTGTTTTATAGATGTGATTGACAACTACAATCGGTTGACTTTAAGGAGAGAGATTGTTTTTGGTAATCTGAATGGGCTTCACCCAATCAGTTGCAAAGCCGTAAGAGCAAAACAGGCTTTCCTGAAGAAGAAATTTGGCCTCCAGACAGCACCATTAGCTCCTGCTTGAGAGTCTGCAGCCTGCTGGCCTACCCTCCATACCTCAGACTTGCCAGCACCCACAGTCCTACGGCTTCTGTTTCTGTGGAACATCCTGACTGACATCCCATCCATGTCGATCTCCGTGCTAAAAATCTAACAGAATTCCTCTCAGCTCTTTCTCCGCCATGTGGCTTTCCTCCAGTCATATCCCTTTCAAATTATTCTTCAAAATACACATCAGATCTGATCTTATAATTCCTTCCTTCAGGTCTGGTCCCTATTGCCTAGGGATCAAAGGCCAAATTCCTAAGTAGGACACACGTGGCTGCTCATTTTCTTCCTACTTGTCCAAACTCATTTCTGGCTGTACTACTCACTTCCCTTGCACCTACCAGCCAGATAGAAATGCTTTCATAGATATATATTTCATATATAAAAGCATTATCATATTTTATCCTCTATACCTAAGCTGTTCCTACAACCTCAAATGTTCTTCCTTACAGAGCACCTGGCAAAAATCTACTCAATTTTCACGACTTAAAATTGAAAGTCTATGAACCCTCCCCACTTTTCCTTTCCCAATAGAATTGATCAACTCTTCTTTTGTACTCCAGCCTCCCACTGCATACTTCACCCAAGCACAGCCACCATGTAGGAGTTTATTTCATTTGTTCATCCACATGTCTGTCTGTCTCTGTTAAACTGTGAGGCCTGATTCATTACCTAATTTAGTAGATCCTTGTGGCAACAATTGCTAATCACCTATCAATATCCATTCTCCCCATCTCGAGTAGTAATAGAATTTCTAGCCAGGCACACAGCCAACTGGAACAAAGGCTACAGTTTCAGTCTCACTTACAACTTGATATAGTCACATGGCTAGGTATGACCAATGGAATTTAAGTGAAAGTGTCTTGTGCCATTGTCCAAGAACCTTCCACCAGAGGCAGCTGACACATGCTCTTTACCTCTTCTTCCTCCTTTCTTGCAGTCTGCTGCTTAGAACAGGAATGTGATGACTGAAGATTCCTCTTGGTTCTTGAGGAAGAGATTACTCTTGGCATAGTCAAGTAGAAAGCCATAGGGAGCCTGGTCCCTGAGGGCTTTGCAGAGCAAAGAAACTATATCAGCTCTGAACTCGTTACTGGGTCCAAGTCATAGATGAGCCAATTATCTCAGGAGTGAACTGGCTGTGTTTGGGTTTTAAAGTCTGGGTTCAGTGTTCATTTGTACAGGGTATCTTCTGCGTTTCAACCTATGGACTTTGACTTAGTTCCAGCGCAAGTCCCTGGGAAACCCGATCCTCGACACATTCTGCTCTACTTGGCCAGTATCTGACTGACCAGGCCATTTTTGTCTTGTACAAGTGGGGGTGAGTTAGCAAATCAAACAGGGAAGTGGAATTGCTAGGTCAGAGCCAAGATTGAGCTTAGATAGGAGGTTGTGAGTTGAATAGAGAAAGTGCCAATGCATGGCAAAGAATTTGAGCCCATAGTTGGAGCACAGGGATAGCAAAACCAGGCAGTGGGAGAGAAATATGCCAAACTATTGCTAGGGTGATCTGATTTACTCTTTCAAAAACCACGTTCATGCCCAGATGAATTATGACATGCTACAACCTTTTACCAACACAAGTGTAGGGAATGGACATTCTTGTAGACTCTCATGGGAGTATAAATGGTAAAAATTTGGGAGGGCCACTTGACAATTCCCATAAATATGTTAAATGTGTATTCACTAGGAACCAAATATTGTTTAAAAACTGGGTGAGAGGCCCAGCAGAAACACCGGAAACGTGTCTTCGTTATTTAATATTGTTCAAAAGGCTCTAGTTATGCAATATGAGAAATAGACCCATACTTACATAGCTACTCTATTCCCAACAGTAACAAGAACTAGAAAACATTTATTAAAAATTTAACAAGAAATATGTAAAACCCTTATAGAAAACTGTAAAATTTAATTGAAGTTTATATGAGGGCTAAAGCTATCTTTCTTAGGTGATGCTATTATTCTTAAACATAGAAAACCAAGAGAAATAATCAATAGTTTATTAACACTAGAGTTCCATAAGATGGCTAAAAATAAAGAAAACACAAAAAATTATATGTCTGTACACCAGTGATACTAATTAGAAAATGTAATGGGAAAAAAGGCAACAATTCAAATCAGCAGATAACTGATGGATTGATCAATGAATATTCTGGGAAATTTGATAGACAAAATAGGAAAAAAGTTAACATTCTTTCCTCACACAATACACATATACAAGCACACAAATAATCCAGATGGTTTTCAATATGCAAACAAAAAATATAAAGAATAAAGTGTGATCACGCTTAAACAAAATTTGGGAGAATATTTCTTGGTGTGGGAAGGGTCTACTGTGACCCTCAACAAAAAGTCCAAAATTAAAAAGTAAACTATTGACAGTTGATTAAATAAAATTAGAAACTTAAAGAGCATAGAAAACTTGTCCAGCAACTAACACAATAGGAGAAAATATTTGTGATACTTTTGAAGGGCCGAAGATCTTTGCTGTCAACAGTGTCTACACAGTGACAAGAACAAGTCCAATATTCACTAGGAAATAGCAAAGAAAATGAAAAAGCCATTCACAAAATAGATTCGTAAATGAATAATAAACATGTGAAAAGTTGACCAACATCACTAAATTTAATACGTGGGAATTAAAATGACATAAAATATAATCCAATACCTATTAGAGTCACAAAGATTAAAAAGATTTATAATCAATACAAAAACAATGAACGCTCAACAGAAAATGAGCAAAGAAGAAAACATTTTTTGTGTTAACAAAGGTGAAAAAGATTGACAAACATAATGAAGCAGAATAATTAGAACAATTAACATGTCTGTTCTCCCTGGAAGTGAGTTCTACCTCAATGCCAGCCCATTTTCTTGTCTCATAGATTTTTCCAGGTTTGGTAAGCAAAGTTCACCTGACTCTTCCTGTTATTCAAATGCAATTAAACTTACTGAGAAGATTGTGTCTGGCTGCATCAAGAGGTGGAGAGACGTGGGAAGAGAGAGAGACAAAGGCAGAGACAGATGAAGAGAGAGACAGAGGGATTGATTTACACAGAAAACAAAGAAAGCTGAGGTTTAAAAGGACATGAGGGCAGCAGGGACGTGTGCCTCTCCTGGCAGCAGCCTGGGAAGTATGAACCCCAGCCCTAGTTCACAGTTTATTTGTTTATTTTTTTTAGAGGTGGGGTCTCACTGTGTCTCTCAGGCTGGAGTACAGTGGCGCTGTCACAGCTCACCGCAAACTCCAGGCTCAAGTGATCCACCCACCTCAGCCTCCCGAGGAGCTGAGACTACAGGAACACATCACCATGTCCAGCTGATTTTTTTATTTTTTGTAGACACAGGGTCCTTCTATGTTGCCCAGGCTGGTCTCGAACTCCTGCCTTGGCCTCCCGAAGTGCTGGGATTATAGGTGTGAGCCACTACACTTGGCCATTCACAGCTTTTTAAAGATCCCCAAGTATGGCATGGAAACAACAGCAGAATCATCAGAATCCAAGGGACCATGAGGCTTTGGAGAATAAGGTAGCCTTGTTCGCAAAAGGTAAGAGGGAGCTCTCTGCTCCACTGGCATGGTTTTAAGAACCCCCTAGGACTTAACAAGGCCTTGTGGCTTGGGATGAGGAAGAGGTTTTAGGGAGATCCCTAATTAGGGCTATAATTTAATCCCCCCATGTCAACAGTACAGACCATCGAGTTTAATTTAAGTTGATTTTAAGTTAATAAGGAAATACGACATTTCTCACACACTCGGGTTCATAGTTTCTTAGTTGCGACATTATTAAGCAACGTGGGGAGAAATAGACACCACCAGAAAATCAGTATAACTATTCAGGAAGATCGTTTGGCAATACATGTTTGAAGGTAAAATGAGCATTCCTTTTCACTAGCAACTTAATTCCAGAAGTTTACACTAAGGAACTTTCTTTTTTGAGCAAAGTAAATAGATATCCTGCAAAATGACTTCTAATTACACAAAGATTTTGGAAAATTCTACCTGCCTATCAGTAGAGAATTATGGAATAAATCATAGTACATACATGCAATGAAATATTCTGAAGCATTAAGAGTGATTATGTGCTCAAAATTATCAGTCATTAGGGAAATGCAGTTAGAAATCACAATGAGCTACCCCTTCATACCCACTAGGATGACTATAATTTTTTTTTAAGAAAAGGAAAATAACAAGTGTTAGCAAGGATGCAGAGAAATTGGAATCCTCATATGTTGGGAAGGTAAAATGGTGTAGCCACTGTGGTAAACAGCTTGGCAGTCTGCAAAAAAGTTAAACCTAGAATAACTATTATTCCACTCTTAGGTATGTACTCCAAAGAATTGAAAACATATGTTCACATGAAAACTTGTACATGTATGTTCATAGCAGCATTATTCATAATAGCCCCAAAGTGGAAACAACTGAAATATCCATCAATTGACGAATGTGTGAATAAATGTGATATATCTGTACAATGGAATATTATTCATCCATGAAGAAGAATGAAGTATTGATATAAGCTAAAACTTAAATGGACCATGAAAATATTACACTAAGTGAAAGAAGTCAGAGACAAAAGGCCACATATTATTTTATGCCATTTATTAAAAATGTCCAGAATAGGCAAATTCATAGAGATAGAAAGTAGATAAGTAGAAGCCAGGGGCTGGTGGGAGAGGGAAATGGGGAATGACTGCTAATGGGGATGGGGTTTTTTTGGGGGGTGTAAAATATATTCTGGAGTTAGAAAGGTGATGGTTGCACAACCTTGTGAATTACTAAAATGCACTGAATTGTACACTTTAAAATGGTGAATTTTATGATGTGTGAATTCTATCTCATTAAAAAAATGTTTTCATCTGAATGTTAAAAGAGGATTACATAGTTCTGTTTTAATTAACATGGAAGTATTGTTGAATGAAAAAAACAAGAAGCAAAATAGCATGTGCATAGTCAGTGATCCTATTGATGTTTAGGTGTATGCACACACACACACACACACACACACACACCTCTCATGTACCTATGAACAAAGAAATGCTTAGCAGATGATAGCTTCTTAGAGTGTTGTAACAAATTACCACAAACTTGGTGGCTTAAAATAACAGCACAAATTTATTCTCTCACAGTTCTGGAGGCCAGAAGTTCAAAAAACTCAAGGTGTTGGAAGGGTTGGTTCCTCCTAGAGGCTCTGAGGGCCAATCTGGTCCATGGCGCTCTCCTGCCATCTGACCGCTGCTGGCCTCCTTGGCACGCCTTGGCCTGTAGACGTGTCACTCCAATCCCTGCCTCAGTCTCCCTCTCCTTTGTGTCTTCTTTTCTTTTTCTATAGTAAAACTTTTCATTGGATTTAGGGCCCACTGTAATCCAGGATGATCTCTTCTTGGGATCTTTAACTTAATTACAGCTGCAAAGACACTTTTTCCAAGTAAGTCATATTTCCAGGGGGCACGATTTGTCACAGTATGGATATGCAATGAAATACTTCAATGGAAATTTTTGAAAAGTGTGATTTCAAGAGATTTTTATTTTTGCATGGATTTCACTATATTTTAAAAATAATTAACATACATTATTTTCCCAAAACCACTAGGAAAAAATAGAATTGTTAAATACCTAGAGTTTGCTAAAATGTGAAGAACTGACATTTGCAAGTACCATCGGTACAATTTCAAATGGATAGAGTCTTTAAGAGAGCAATATGGCAATTCAATTTCTAGGAATTTATGCTACAGAAGTATATGTGCCCAGTGATGCCCAGTATAGCATTGTTTATGATGGTAAAATGTAAAAAAAGATAATATTTTTATGGTATGTTTTCCCTATGGACTCAGTGCAAAAGTAGACATATAATTTTATATTATGTGGTCATTAAAAATTAGGGAGAAGGATCATTTTCTATATATTGACAAGAATAAAGAGTCAATTTTATTATTAAGTAAAAATAGCAAGTTAAAAACAGTATTTATAGCATGATCTCACGTAAAATTCGTATTTTTATACACTGAGGGGAAAAATCCAAAAGAATGTAAGCAGCAATTATCTTTGAGGGATGGGACTACAGAATTTTCACTTCCTGTTTCATGCATTTCTAGATTGTAGGAACATTTACAATGAGCATCCATTATTTGTATTATAAAGGGGAAAACAATGAGGATTTTTTAAAAAAAAGAGAAAAGAGAGAAAGAAAAATCCCACAGAGAGTGGCATTGTTCCAGGACTGGGTCTTGGGCCAAGATTTAGACTCTGCTGCACAGCGGTGGACAGGACCTCCCTCAGCTGGAGCTTGTGAATAGCTTGATTGACACTCTCTGCCCAGCCTGGGCTTTCATGTATCTGGCATGGCTCAGCTGGGAACCCCCTTGAAATTTCCATGAAGGGGCCTCTCTGCTGTGTGTGTGGTACTGTCCGTTTCTGTACAACCAGAGAGCCAAGAATGCTACCAGCTATGGACTCAAGTTCCCCTTAGCTCATTACTTCCAAGCTGTGTGACTGAAAGTTATTTGACCTCCCTAGCTGCCCACCTCAAGGGTCGATCTTGGAGATGAAGTTAAAAAAACACAGAAAATTTCTTCAAGGACGTTGCTACACAGTATAATGTCAGTTCACACCTCCTACCCACCTCCATCACTTCTTTCTCCCTGTTCACGTTCCCTGACAGGTGGATGCTTTTGACAGTGGTTCTCAGGGAGAATTCTACAACCTCCCTGGTGGCACTTTTTTTTTAAATTGTGAGAAGACATGTTTTGGTTGTCACCATGATAAAGAAGCTACTGGCTTCGACTAGATCGCTAGGCAGGTTCCAGGAATACCAGATGTCCTACAGTACACAAAATAGTTCCAGACAACAAAGAATTGTTTTGCATCCCACGTAGTTTTCCAATGTCCCACAGATATTTGTGTAAGTTAAAAATCTGTTTATATTATTTGAGTCTGGAAACTAATTTCATCTGATAGAGCAACACTGCATGTCCCGGGGGAAAATTTTACTTTGCTTTGTTTGGACTTCACCACTTTTTTGAAAATCACATTCTAACAGGAACAATGCTTATGCTATTTGAGTCTCCAAATAAAACACAGGTCTTGAATCGAAACATCACATTGTACCCTATAAATGTGTACAATTATTATGTGTCAATTAAACATAAAAATTTAAAACCCCACCTCTAACAACCTGCCTTTGTAGGGGTCACAAGTTAGTTTGGTGCATAGGTGTAATCATCTGACTACTCTGTTGTGTCTTCTAGAATACTCATTCCTAAGCATTTATATAATGGAACCCATAGTAATCTATTATGAATTATTTTCCTATTATTTCCCTTTATATCAGTTTGTGCATTACAGTGATTTTTTGAAACTATGTGCAGAAAGTTTATATTATCCATCACTTTTATTTCAGAATCATAAAAGGAGCATTACAAAACACTTAGTACAAAAAGAGGACGTCACAGGGTTGAAAACAGGTCTGGAAGATCATAAAGTTTTTCAATTGCAGCAAAAACCGTAGGGGGGAACATCTCTGCTGTGAAGTAGGGTGGATTCAACAATTGCATGCTTTCAATTGTAGAATAGTGACATTGGCAAAAATTCAACTATCTCACTGTCCCCATTTCCACAGGGATCATAGACATTCAAGATAACAGCCAACACTGGCCCCTCTGGAGCCAGAATCAGGCAGGCAACAGGGCCCAGAATAACTCTTATTCTTAGTCCAGTAAGAGAGATCAAATAATCATGCTGTCCTTTCTAGTTTGTTAAACCAGAAGGCAAGAGATATATCACAGGTCTGTAGAAGAAGGGATGGGCAAGAAGCCAGAGACGCAGGTGCCCTGAGGAAGGGAAGGGGTGGGGACAGCAGTTGGCAGGTGATTGACAAGAGTAGTAAGTTAGACAAGGAGCAGGGTAAAGAATGTGGAACTGTTCTGGTCACGGCTTCCCTTTTGTATGTGGGCTGGACTCCTAGGTCTGCAGGCTTCTGCTGAACACTGAATGCTTGTTGCATGGTTTCTTAAAGGTGTCGTCCAGCATCTGAAAGGGAAGAAGTTAAGATATCTGACTTCTTCAAGTTTCTACGCTAATGGGCCGGAAGATGGATGAAAAGTATCAAAAATTGCCAATAAATCAATCATTATTTACATTTTGGAATATGTTGAGTCCTTTTATTTTAGTTTATATCTGCTGATGATGGAAAATCTTCCCTCGCAGATCCACAGAGAACCAACATAGGATGAGTTGTGGTAACTCTGGTCTAGTTTCCACACTTTTTCCAGATTGTGAGGAAGTAAATGATTGCCAAGACCTACTAATGGGCTTCAGGCTGCAGAGTTTGCAGAAGTAAAATAATAACAATAATGACAAAAGATAGGGAGAATAATTAGCTCAAAAGTCTAGTTTATTTTCAATCAAAACAAATTTGACAGCAAGATTTGCTTAGGATAATGTACAAAATGGGTGTGCCACACCCAATGAATAAAGTACTATTCCATTAAAGTAAGGGACTATATCTGGAAGAGAGCAGTATCAAAAATAACTCCAAAGGAGGAAGTTCGAAAGGAATCAGGAAGATATCTTACACAGATGACAAGTGAAGGTTTTTCAAAGTTAGAATGCATAAGGCAGGATATAAGTGAGATGATCTTCTAAAATATTTAGTTTGAGGCAATTCTTGGGGTTCAAGGTCAGGAGTATCCACCCTGTCACTCACTTGTTATCTTAATACATATATATAAAATATACATTTAAATTTATATTCATATACATTTACATATGATAGAGAGATATGAATATAGACATTTGTATAAAATTAAATCTTGCTAGGAAATTTCTTTAAAATAAAAAATAAATGAAATTAAATCTTTCTGACCTAGGATATGCTGGGATACAATTGTGCACAAGATAGCCCTGTCCTCCTGAAGTTAACCTAGAATGGATCATGCTGACAAATGGTCAATAACAACACAGGCCCACCCTGGGGAAGCTGGAAGAGAACCTTGGAAGAGTACCTATGCTAGTCCTGGTTGGTCAGAGGGAGTCCCCAGAGGAAACGATATCTAAGCTGAATCCAAAGGATGAGCTGGAATTTGCTGGGGAATGAGAGTAGCAGAGGGCAGGAAGATTATGTCCTACAGAGTCAAAAACATTTAGAAAGGCCCAGAGAGAGTAAGGACTCTTTGGAGAGTCCTAGTGTGAGGTGAGCGGAGTGGAGGCTGCAGAGATAAATGGGAACCAGATCATAAGCAGGCCTTTTAAGGATTTGCACATCCTAAGGGCAACAGCAAGATTTTACGGGGCTTGAGCGAGGAAGCACCATGAGCAGATGAAAGATCATTCTGGCTACAGTGCGGAGAATGGATTAAAGGAAACAAAACTGCGGTATATTATTTTAAATATATTTATTTATCTATTCAATGATCATATGTTGCTCATCTACCCATCTCTATTTTCTAACTCCTAGATCTTAACTGGCCAAGGTGGACCCAATATAGTGCTCTACTTTAAGCGCTTTTTAAAGATACGCTAATATGTTCTGGTTAACATATTAGGAAAGAATGAAACAAAAGTTGTAAATAATAAAGCAAGAAGAGTATAATTGATGGAGACTTTTGAAGCAATGAAGAAATGATTTTAAGTGCAAGATAAAATGTTAGCTCCCTCGGTAGACCTAGAGCCCTAAAGAATGTTGTATCTATAACACGGGTAACAAATTATTATATTAATAATTCAAAGCAATAAGAAAACATTTTTAAAGGAATGCTGGGAAGACTCCATGGAGGAGGTGGCATTTTGTATGAATTTTCTTTTGAAGGATAGGTAGGGTTTCAATAAACTGAGACTGGGAATCAGAATGGGAGGGAAGTAGACAATTGCAGGTGGAAGGATCGACGTGAAAAAGGAGAGGCAAAAGACACTCTTAGTATAAATTGTAAGTTTTGTTTGGAACTGGGGTCATGATTCTGGACAAGTGCAGGACCCTGACTGTCACCACTCATGGCCTCCTGAATGTAGAGCCATCAAGTCTCAGAGCAGGACTTCCAGCTCTGCTCTTGGAAATCTAATCTTGCTGTGCCAGGTGGGACAGATTAAAGTCTTGCAGGACTAATGGCCAGGAGATCAACTCGGCTTCAGCAGTGGAAACACTGTGTGAAAAAGGCATCAGTTTGGTGGTCTATGGATACTGCAAGAAAAGGATATCAGAGAGACTGTGAAGTCAATCTACAAGGAGGGTGAGTGAGAAGAACTTCTCAATACTTGGGAATGCTAGTTGAAAATGGGTCAGTTAGCCTTGTCCTCATACAGACACTGTGGGGATCGTGCCAAACCAATGGAAATGTCAGTGTGAGTATTTGCATCTATTAAGAAAGTGTGGTTGCTTTGGGGGTCTTCTTCATAAATTCTTTACTTAGGCTGATGTCTAAGAGTCTTCCCCACAGTTTCTTCCAGAATTCCTGAGGTTTCACGCCTTAGTTTTAAGTCTATTATCCAATTTGAGTTGATTTTTGTGAGAGGTGAGAGGTAAGGATTCAGTTTCAATCTTCTGCATGTGGATATTCAGTTTTCCCAGCACCACTTATTGAATAGAGATTCTTTTCCCCAATGTA